>OMOV01084027.1:34834-46955 GCA_900312565.1 Beryx splendens | reverse complement strand
CTAGCTGCGCGAGCTCCTGTGGCTGGGATTCAGTACAAGGCGGACGGTAGTTCAGTTGACTTAGCAGACTTGAGAATCGTGCACGGCATATCAGCATCGCGTTTTTTTTAACACGACAGCCCCGTTGCAACGTTATGTCAGTTTTCTTCCCGGTGTTAATTCTGCCAGGAGATCAAGGGCAGCTACTTTTCACCCCCTTTCTGCTCGTTTTTGTGCACATTAGGTGATGTATTCTGCTCCTCATCGTTCAGTGTCTAGTTAACACACAGGGAATTGAGCTGTAACGTCTGACAGTCACTTCACCGGCTACTGTGCAGTACCTGTCACACTTGTCGAAAAGCTTCTCAGCTGCACATGTTGACAGCAGTATGACTTGGACCAGGATCAGAGATGCGCTGCTGTGATGGTGGCAGGGAGCCCAGGGACAGAAAAGTTATGTAGTAACAGGAGGATGGGAGATGTACTATCTATGGATGGGCTACATGCATGTGAAAGCATGTGTCAAATCAAGTTAAATTAATAATGTATAGAATAATGGTTACTTCACGTTGGATAAATATAGCACACGTTTGGTTCTAAAGGATGCACAACAGCTGAACTAGAAAACATTGTTACCCTTGTGTATTTTTGTGTTGCAGTGTGTCTGTCAAATCATGTGTGTGCAATAGTTTCTAACTTTCTCAGTTGAATAGAAAAAGTAACCTAAAGCCATTCATGTCTATCTTGAATCTCTGTATCAGGAGTATGATCAGTATCATACTTGTGATCATACTCGTGATATAAATGTAAGTGTGATCAAAGCGCGTGTGTGTACATACATGTGTGTGTGTTACATGTGTGTTTTAAGCTTCTTCCAGATGCAATCAGAAACATATCAAGAGTTAGAGAATGTTTATGATTTGCACTTTTTAGAAGACATTACACATTTACTACACATGACAAATCTTAACTTTAAAGCTACACAAGGCAAGATTTTTATGTAAAAGTCCACCTGTCTCAGCCTAAGTCATAAAGTGGGGGTGCAATAAAGAAGATTGTCCCATTCCCCCAATTGACACCTCATAGATTCGCCCCATCTACTAAAGCAAGGAATCTCTGTGAGTGAGTGAGTGAACCGTTCGTCCAATCTACTTCACACTTGGCGGGTGTATTGCTGGGGACCCAAGGACGTGCAGTGTCAGATTTGGTGCAATTTGGACACACAACACGTGCAATATTAATAAACTTAAAGCAGCTGGGCGGCGGGGCGGGGCGAACAGCGCTCTGTGCAGCAGCGGCGCAAACGGGCACTGCACTAGTTCTTCCAAAATTTAAAATTCTGTTGGCAGGTATGTAGACTTTTCTGCCAAAAGGCAGTGACGAATTGAAACTCAAGAACGAAATACGATACTGTCTCCTAAACAACAGCGAGTGCTCTGTCCAGAGAAAGCTGGACTCACCAAGGCGACTTGCATTATCTCAGAAGTGAGAACGTGAACACTTGTAGCAGCTGTAAAGCTAAATGGTAGGTAGGTTTAAATGTTATTTACTGCAGCTAAGTCTGGCAATTTACAGAAAATATACCAATACCAGTGACTCCACAATTACTTTGCCAGTGGCTGAGATCTCTGCCTTACAAAACTCACTTTCCGGCCTGTAGTCTGTTTTGGAACAAAACCTCCCCACCCGATGGAATTTCAAGACACTCCCACTCTCCTCCGTCCCACCTGCTTGCATTTTCATAGCTCGGCGGTGGGAGATGGTGCTACGAGTGAGCGACTGGCGTTGAAAGACATTTAGTTCTCAGTCAAGCCAGATAAGGAAATGACAAAACGGTATTATTGTTACAGTATCTTGAATTGTGAAATATTACCTCTTCACTACGCGTCTTTTGGATCTCTGTTCTGATTGGCTACCTGACTGTTACAGTACACACACTTTAAATTCCTGGGTTTAAAATGGGTTGCACTGCTGGTAGTTACCACTCAACTGGCCTTAAAAGGGCAAACAACAGTCCTTCTCATTATCACTGAAACATGATGATGTTACTGATTAGTCTTAAGGTCTGATAAGGCTGATGTTCAGCTTTTGTAAAGACCTGTTCCTGGGCAGGGCAGTCTGGAAATTGCAGTAGTCAATATTACAGTTTCAGTCTTTGATTACTTGTGCAGCCTTTGTATGGAATACACGGTTGACTCTCTGACTCTGTAATCACCGAGGCCCTCAGCCTGTGCAGCGGCTCTAAATCCCATCTCAAGTGTCTCAAGGATCACTTTGGCGGCGTTATTTCTTCTGGGTAATGTAATGTTCCTGTTGTGTTCATGGAGAAAATTAGCATACTAAAATAACCAAAGTGGTACACAGTTCCAGTACTGCCACAGTAGTTGAACATTTGGCAACGTGTGGTGACAGAGCTGCTGTTGACGTAGCTGTTGATTCACAAACAGAAGGCTCTCACTCATCACATAAGCCTTGTTGTTGTGTTATCTGGCAGGTATAACTAAATTCATTAGGTCAGCCATTTGCTACCATCTGTCGTATCTGCTATTACAAGGTTAAGTTGACTGCGTTTTTACTCTTTGAATCCCTAAGAGAGATAACCCTGACTATGTAAGAGTCATAAACTTCAAATCTTTTGGAGCTGATTTTCTGTTACTAACTCCGTTTTATAGATGAAGGTATATTAGAGAGATTGCTATGGCTTTTAGCTCCTGCGGTAGTTTAGGAGACGTCAGTGATGGGTCGCTCACTTGAAACAGTTATTGTATGCAGGGAGGGACTTTTATTCTCTTAAGCTGACAGTTTTACCTTTGCCTCCATCTTGTGATGTGAAATACAAACTTGAGTGCACTGTACAACAGGCTATCTTTATTTCACTGTGACAACAACACTAGATTTAGCAGGTGTTAGGTTAGCTACATTTATTTATGTATTTTCTCTTCAGCTTATTGCCTACATACTCTGGGATTTAGGAGATAACGTGGCTGAGGTTTGAGATTCAGCATCACTTAGCCTTTTTTATATTCTGACTTAAAGGATATGGCTGGTGTTTTTAAAATCCATTTCTTATCGTCAGCAAATCCTATGAAAATAACAAAATCAACAATGTGTTTGCTCTGCTCCCGTTACTTTCCGACTTCCCACGTACCCTTTTTAGCCTCCAAACCGGAAGTCATCGGCTCCAACTGTAAGATAAAAACCTTTAAATACACCTCACAAAGACATCGTTTCAGTTTTAAAAACCGCTAACTACGGTCAGCTCATCAAGTTGTTTGAGGAGAAAGTCGTATGGCCCGGTGCATCACAATGATGAAATATGCTGTCCAGAGCAATGGCTTGCCTCTTTGACGTTTTGTTAATATAATGTAGTTGTATGACTGGGACATGGCTTCATTGGGCCTCGGCTACATGGACAAGACTTGTTAGCAAAACAGATTCATTGCTGATTTTGTTATTTTCATAGGATTTGTTGACGGTAATGCATGAAAAAACACCGGCCTTATCCTCTAACCGGTAGAGCCTTCTTAGTCAGACCTCAAGACTCACTTTTTCCACTCATTCACTCACTGGTGCCGCCCGCCACCATTTTTAGTTGGTGACAACAGCAGATAACTTGGTGGCCCCGATATTTTGGTCCGCAAACTGCTTCACACACAGTAACTAATGTTGTCTGTTGAAATATATTGCCAGTTGAAATTAACGCCGTAGTGCCCTAGAATGTGTAATTGTGCTGTATGAGCTGGATAGGTGACGAGAGGATGTGCTACACTAGGTAATGAAGTCGGCTGTATCAGGCAGGCAGAGCTGTCCTGTTTGACAACACTGACCTCTGAAATGAAGCTCTGTTATTATAGTGCATAAATTTTATAAACTGACAGGTAGGTCATTCATAGGCACTTAATTTTACATTGATTCAGAGATATTAAAACCAAATGATAGGCTATCTGACGTAGATAAGATACTTAGAAAGGTGTCTCACTTTTGCTGCCTTCAAGTCTTTATCGTACGCTCCTACTTCCACGCTCCTTATATTGTGATCAAGGAAAATTGGCTCAGTTCTATTGCGTCCTCCTTAATAAAGTGTTAGGACTTTATGATGCATTTAACCACACCCACTTAAACTGACGCCGGAAAGTTGACACTGTAAATCATCTCATCGTTAGAATTTCTCTGCTGTGACGTTCGTAGAGGTGTAGAGGAATAGGGAAGAAGGGGACAGGTCTCTTTCAAATAAGTGATATAGTATTAGAAGGCTAATATTTTATGAAAAGTAGCCCATATTATGCCATATTATGGCACTGCTTGGGCTACAGTATGATAATGTCCTTGATCTGGGCGTGGGCAATAAAGTGTCTTAAGTTCTGCCACACACACGCACACGCACACACACACACACACACACCCCAGTTCTCATACTGAAGACAGAGTAGCAGGCACTCAGGTTTACTTTCATGTGCTTCCAGGAGCAGATGCTTATATTTGCATTGCCTGGATCTAGACCGCTTTCCAGCTGATGGCCAAGGTCTTGGCTGTCAGTGAGCTTCCAAGAGGCGAGTGTGTGTGTGTGTGTGTGTGTGTGTGTGTATGTGTGTGCGTGCATGTGTGTGTATGTGTGTTCAGAACTGTTCTCTTATGTGTTCAGAACTGTTCTCTTATTGCTGCGGTGCTTGGGAGGCTCACGATGACCCAGATGTTTTAGTTCTGATTCATTTCTAATCTGAACTTCTGAGACCAGCAGGTCGGTGGATCCAAAACAACATAGGGCACCGCCTTATTCTTCGAAAACACTTTTAAACCTCACCCCTAAGTCATACCAAACACCATCAGACACTGTTTCGTCAGAACAGAAAGCAATGATGACTGGAAATTGAATATTCTCATAAGTGATAACTGACCCATCTGGTTCAGATATTCAGAAAAGAAATGCCCAGCAGCTTTATAATGGTGATTCAATTTGCCTTTGAAGTTATATAGCTCCATATGACCTGTTTTGAACGTTTCTTATTTTTTACTCCGTTCCACAGGTGGGGAATTCAAACATTTGATATCAGTCATCAGATGAAGTGGTTACCGTATTGACCATCACTCAAAGACAAAAGGTAAGAGAACTTGATGGTCTGAAAATGACATTTTTGCTCTTTGATGATGGTGGTTTTAAGATAATAAAGTTTAGGATTAGGAGAGAACATTATGGGCTAATTAAGGAATTTGTATCCTAATACAGGCTGAATTTATCCATGCATTCAATGATTTTCTATTTTTCAGTTAGAATGTACCCTAGTTTCTTCTGAACAGAATTGATTTGGAATTGAAATGGTGTTGACTGAGTCACCAGAACGTTTCAAATGAAATGCAAACATTAACCTGACCCTGTCTAATCGTGCTTGCTCGCTTAACCCGAACATAAGCCCAATTTAACCTAAGTAATAGTTTAAACCAAGCCTTGCAGATAATAGTACTAACTGGTTTATGTTAGTATTTACACCTACAATGTGACATTTTTAAGTCTTTATTTTGGGGTATTGCTGCCTTATTGGATAGTTTACTCTAGAGAGAGAGACAGGAAGGATTAATTAGTCCAATTAATGAAGACTGGAAGGATGAATTATACTAAAAAAAAGTAGGTTTCATCCATCTAAAGACCTTTTTTTTAATGGAAATCTTTTTAAAAAGAGGAGAGACCTGGTTAAGATGACAGCAGCGCAGTAAATCACAGATAGAAAAACGAAAACATTTCACAGAAAGCAATAAATAATAAGAGATGGAGACAAATGATCTCTTTTGGCGGCCAACATCCACACCTTTATTATGAGCAACCTGAATAACCAGTTCCAATACATTACCAGTAACCATGCTGGAGCATAGATACTGGCTATAGGAATGATACATTCACATAAGACCAAATGCAAGGAATTGGCTTCATGTTTTTTGTTTTTTCCTATGTAGCCTATAGGTGTAGGCTACAAGCATCTCTTGAAGAAGAATACCACTGAAATTAAGCATTCAGACAAGTTACCTTTATGCCCCAGAATGGTCCATGTCAGTTTGTATCAGTGAATGTAGACCTGTTTCTTAAAGGTGTCTGACCTGCTCCGTAACATGTACCATTGCACTTTTAAGTTTCTGTGTTAAAACAAAGAACACTCCTGGGAAATACCACTCCCTTGGGCATAAAAGGTCAAACAACCATACATTTTGTCCCCAAATCCGTCTTTTAATCATTATCATTGAAGCATGTTGATGATATTGCAGATTAGTGTTGTGCTTGGGCCTCTGATTTTTTCACTTTAGGAGAGACTTGCTTGTGTTCCAGTTGAAAACTAGACTGCCCAAGTTCATAGAAATAACAAACTCTAAACTCTGCTTGTGACACTGCTACTTCATATTGTTATTTAATTATGTGAATATTGTATCTTAGATTAATTCTTTGAGAAGTCTGAGCAATAAATAATGTTTTAATATAAGATGGTGCAGTCACAGACTATGAAATTGGAAATGCTTAGTTTATCTGAGATTAACTGTAAAGTGTGCCTTTGGACGGGACAAACTAGGCAGGGTGTGCCTTGAAACATTCATGTGTGAAGTAGAACATAATGTGGCACAGAGTCTTCTGAGGATGGACAAGGCCCCGCGCTCGCATGGCATATGGACAAAGTCATCCATCAATGATGCTGGGGCGTCTGTAGCTGCAAGTTGCTTGAAGCACTTCTAGAACACACAGACAGTAAAAAATCTTGATCCTTGATTGAGTGGTTGGCTGGTTAGCGTACGTAGCAATGGCTGGTTGCTGTGTTTGCGTGCTAGAATGTCGGTAACTACACTTTGACCAAAGCGTTACAGGGCTATGGACTGTGGCCATTCTGGGTCGCTTCTTTGTGCTGGCAATCTCCTTTCTGAACTCCAGTGACCCACTTGGCTCCAGTTTGAGGCCCCTGGCTGAGTTCCCGTTCCTCTGGGATAGGAGGCCAACAGCAGCACAGGGGCCCCTGCCAGCCACTGCTGCTGCCTGCCAGTGGAAACCACTGCTGCTTGGCTCTCAAACATTCCTGTCTGTGGGCTGTGGAGTGAAAATGCAAAACAAAGACTCCTTTTGTGCTGCCGTGCCTGTGGATGCGTGTGCATTGGGTGGAAACACAGCTGGCTGTCCAGAGTTGAGGGTTTGGTTGGTTCGACTGGGGCTGTATGGTGGGCAGTGTGGAGGGGCACATGCTATGGATTTGTTTCCTTACAGGCCAAAATGACCACGAGGTTATTAAAACAGTCATCAGTTGCCTCTTCCACCGCTGTCGAAGCCATTCCAATCAGGATGCAACTATCCCACACTGAGAACATTTACTCATAATTCGATGTTAGCTCGATTAAGGCAATACTCTGACTATTGTCATATAAACACCTTTATCTGATTATCTTATCTGGGGTAAGGTCATAATCGGAGTAAGCATTACCTGGTTAAGACACCTAGATTTCTGCTGTCTTCTTCAATCTTTCGATTTATTAGGACAATGTAAACTCCTTAGTCAGATTTCTTTTGGCTTTTTCAAGCTGTGCATGACGGTCACCAGACGCAGTAACCTGGATGTTGTATTTACAAAATAAACATGGCAGCAAGCGGTAGACTGATTATTAAAGGAGTCGTGTGTAAAACCGGTTGATTAGAGAAATTGCATTGCTTCAAACCATGTAAACGTTGTAATCAAAATATTGCCTTAAATTTACTTTAAAGTACTACTGGTAGTACCGGTGTGCATGTAGACGCACTCATTGGGGAATCGCAGCCTCAGTTACGTGATTGTCATCAAGAGGTGTAGTCGTTGATGCTGCCTCAGGCAGGATGAGTGACTGAGTAATGTATCTGTTATGACTTATGAGTTTTTGTTGATTTGTGTTCCCTCCCTGGCAGTGAGTCTGATGCTCGCTGACTGATTGCATTACATTATCCAAGATATTTCCCAGCTCTTAGAGAAGAATGCACCCCTCCTGATTTGCTGCTAACCTCTGAGTTTCATGTCCGGTCTGTTGCTGGCTTAAAATGATGTCTGCTAGGACCGGCGGGTTACTATGGTAATGGTCGAGTCATTTGTAAAAGCAGTTGTCTGTAGTGTGACACCCAGGATCTTTGAGCTTCTCACTAATAGATGGCTCACAAATCCCCCTGCTCTCAGGTGTCAGGACGTGACGTGGATGATGAAGAAAACACAAGGGTTGCTATGACACCAGAGTTTTACCTAATGATATGATACCAGACAGTATTACAATACCACGTAACATTGCAAAGCAACTTCAAAGATAATGTACAGAAATATGCTTTTGAATGACAAGTCTGCTGTGGGAGCATCCTTAGCATAGAAGTAGGCATTTAGCACAGAATTTATTTTTTAAATTTTGAAAATAACATATATGGCATTAATGGATGAAGAGGGATACATCCTGATATTTCGAGTTTAAAGAACTACGACAAGACAAACTCTTAACACAGCTTGCCTATTACTCTGTCTTTATCCAGGACTGCTCTAACCGTCGCATATCAACAAGTAGTTTCTGCACTCTTTCATGTGGTATTCTAATATGCTATCATAATACCAGGGTAGAATATCAAAGCAAAAAAGATGTATTCAGATATCCCTAGTGGATACTGCTAACTGGTCTTTGGTTTAAATTAGGCTATTCACAGCGGCTAGTTTCAATGTATTGCCCGTCATCGTAGTTTCAGAGCTTGCTGATTCCTGAGAGCAGGCTGTTTAGCTCTGCTGTGTGTTGTGTCCTTGCATTTCCATTTAGGTCTCTTTGTCCTGCTCTGTTTGCCCTGTCCTCAACTTGAACAGGGGAAGCACTCTTTATGATTGAGAGAATCTGCTTTATAATAGAATAAGGAAGGGAGGGACTGCTTGTAATGGGATCTTTCTACCCCTCCTATACTCTTTTTCCCTTTTGCTGAAATGATATGGGCTGGTGGCCACTGCATGAAGGAAAAGCACCATCAGTAATGTTTACATGACATATTCCTGATTGTTGTGCTGCACAGGTCTCAAAAAGGGTTTACCTGTAGCAATGGTTTACGTTCACATAAGGGGACGCTTAAGCATATGACAAAGGGAGTCACTCCCTGGTCTAAATAATTCTCAGTCTATGATGGAAGGAGTATCAGCTGTGGAGGAATTCAGCGAGGCTATTTTTACTCTGCACGGTAAGGGTGGTTGCTATGGTGTTGCCCGTTGGCACTGTTGCTGTGCTGGCGTCTCAGTGCATGTGGCGGGGTGCGTCACGAGCAGCGCCGTGGATCCACTTCAGAGTGAGTCATATCCTCAGAGCTCCGCTGCCCTACATCTGAGTGAGCGCACACATTCACACACGCATACACAAACAGACGCACACATACACATCACATCGGCAAACGCTGTGTGAGAGAAAGAGAGAAACGGTGATAAAGTGTTCATCTGAGTGCTTTCATATGGTGAGCTGGAGCATTTCAGGGTAAAAAAAAATACTGTGAGAGCTTCCGCATGTGGGAGTTGTGTTTACGTCCCTGCCCCTTCAGCTCAGGGAACACCGGGAGGCATTTGCATACAGTACGATTAAGTGAGGAAGCGTTGTGATATGTAAGCAGTTTGATTGGCGGCTCACAGCTTTTGTTTGGGAAACTGGTTCTGCAAAATGTTTGGCTTTTTCAATGGCTTTTACGTTGACATGGAATGCAGTGTTATTGGTAAGAGCAGGAAGGTGCTGCCTGTGGAGCTGTGATTAAGTTAGATTGGAGGAGGAGGAAAGTAGGTCATTGGGTCAGCAGGTCAGTGAAGCACCGATGACATCACGGTTATACAACCCCCGCTCTCCCAGTTACACAACCCCCGCCTCCCACTGCAGCTACTGCATGCTACTGCTGCAGCCTCTGCTGCTACAGGAGGCTCCGTGGCTAACATTTCCCTTCCCTGGCTTTACTCGGCTGTCTTATTTTATCACTGATGTCTTTATTGAAATTTTCTGACCACCAGTGTTTCTTTTTGCCTATTTCTTCATTCTCGATCAGCACTCCAGTTAGCCTCGCTATTTTCAAGATGATGTAGAGCAGAAATGCTAAAGCTATCTGCCTCTGTTTTTCAATAGGTTTGGAGTCTATAGATACAGCGTTAGCCTGCTGTTAGGCTAGTCAGGTTTGGTATGGGATTTGCAGCAATAAGCAAAACATTGACTACAGCTCTTCACAACCTTTTCAGTGCTGCCACAAATTGTAGACGGCCTCTTGCGTTGACAATAAACCTTAACAGTATTAGATAAAGACCTCCGTTCTTTGTGAGTTGTTTGTGTCAAATGAATCACATGCAGTGATCAGTAAAACAACCCTGCATAGCTGGAAGTCAACTGGCCGTGATACAGTCTCCCCCCTCTCATTCTGTCATTCAGCGTCCCCACTCCCCAGTCTATCTTTTGCCTTAGACGCTCCTTGTTTCTGTCTCCCTGGGGGCGAGGACAGATCAGACTGTTAATTAAGAAGTAATAAAAGCTAGGGCTGAAATGTTTGTTTGAGTTACTTGAGATACTCGGATTACAAATTTTCTCCTCATATGTTTCTGTTCATTTTCCCCCCACATGCATGTCTAAAAACACAACCTGTTTTCATAGTACCGACTTCCTTGCCTTGTTTTGATTAAAAGGACCGCACTGCAGGAAATTAGTTGTGCACTGGGCATTTAAAGTTAATTTTAACCTCAACTCATGTTGGGTTTTCAGTAGTTATAGCAACAGCATAAGTGATGACTGGGGTTTCCCCTCAAGCAGCTGAGTGTTGCCAAAACTTGCCTGAAGTGGTGCTTAGTAGATTAGTCGCCGTACTGACGCATAAAATGTGTCCAGTTCTAATTCTGAAAGTCTGTCTGTTTTTATTTATTTTCATTATCTTTAAAAGGTTGTGACACTTATGTGAGAAAATATGGCAATTTTGGAATGGCAATCAAGGTGCTATTAAAAAGGAGCAAGACTCCAGAAACTCAAGAAATCAAGAAGCTTATGGCTCTGTTTTCGTGATGGTGGATTGCGGAGCTTTGTGCGGGCGAAGTGGCATCTTTAGCCCCGCGACAGCAAGGGCTCCATGGATCACTTAGTCGGTCGGTCTCTCTGTTCATCACTTTTGGTCGGGTGGGTGAAAGTGTGTCGCAGGGACTTAGATTGCAGACTCTCAGTCGGGAGAGTCTAGTTCGATTTCCGGCAGGGATTCTTCCATAAAATTCAGCGTTGTGAGGCTGTTAGACTCTTAGTCTCGTTGTTCGGCAGACACAGCTTTCTTTTTTGCCTGTGGCTGTTTGGTATTTTTGTAACTGGTCGTGAACTTGACTGTGCCTAAGTGGGTTGAGAGGTGCAGTAGGCGCAGTGCAATTTTGGTGTCAAGGATTACGGGGATTTGGCTCATGTCGCCCGCCTGTGCAGACAACGCCAAAGCACAGCGCAAAGCCCAGGTGTTTTCTGTGCTATTTTCGTGGCATTACGAAGTGATGCGCACATGAACGGATCCTATTCAAAAGCATACCAACCCTTGGATGATATGTTGGCCAATTGGACTTAGATATAAATCCGTCAAACAGGAAAAAAAGAGACCGGACAGAAGAAACAAGACCATTTTTCATTGTAATTATATACACGTGGCTGTGGTGTGAATGATTATCGCCCAACATAGAACTGTCAGTATGTGCCATGGCACCCTGAGAACAATATTGAAGGGAATTTCTCACCAACACAAATAGGCCATTATGATGAGAAAACCTCCTCTAGGTCTTAAAGATAATTTGTTTATACAGTAAGTGGGTCAGATGTTTAGGCTAGAAAGCCAGTGGGCCTTCTTGTTTTAATTAACATTAATAATAAAAGTTGGTCTACTGAAAGCCTACCCAGAGCGTAAGGAGAATAGTGTGGGATCGGTGCATGATGCCTCCAGACTACGGTCCCATATTATCACTTGGATGTTTTGGCAAACAAGGCAACTGGCCTTTTAAATATTAGATAATGTGCACTTTGCAATTTCTCACTTGGTACGCCAACTGTTGTGGCTTCTTACTCTATTGAACTAACAATTGTAGCCACTATCCTAGCCAAAAAAAAAAAGGGGGGGGGGTAGTTTGTTTCTGACTCATTTGCTTCAAACACATAACCATGC
>OMOV01084027.1:6277-16290 GCA_900312565.1 Beryx splendens | reverse complement strand
CGACGCTCTTCCGATCTCTTTCTAATAGGTGAATGTGGCTCCATTTGGGTCTGTCAGGAGAGAAATTATCTATCACATGTAACAGCTGCTGTTTCCTTTATGTGATTTGCCCAGAAGCAGAGATACACTATAGCTGTGTGATTTAATATGTAGAAAATAGGTTTTGATTCGATTTTCTCAACTAATTGGCTCTGTTGCTTTGATGTAGGAGTGAAGTCTACTCAGAGTTGTCATAAGGTTCATCGCAGCTATTCCTTGCATCATACAGCATGCACTTCTCTTGCATTTGTTAATGGCCTGCCACTTGGTTGGCTGGTTGTATGATGAGACATGTGTTTTGGGGAAGCAAGAGACTTCCCCCCCGAACTGTCTCTTATGCAGTTCGCTGTAGAATGGCACTTTAGATATGGAATGATTGTTTAGTTTGATGGTCACTTTACAGGTTAGGTTCAAGAGGATATTTTTGCCACTAAATATTAATTATTGACAATCATTTGAGTGTGTTTGGCTCACATTAGGTGGTAGCACATACCAAAAGGTTAAAGTGGTTTGCATGTTGCCTTGCGTTGTGAGTCCTGTTGGTGGAAGTTGTTCATTTTATCCATATCAAATTGTTGGTTGCACAGTATAGCACTATGTGAAACGTGCCGTTCCGCCTGTTCTCAGCCTATAGTTGGCCACATGGCATAACCAGTGTCACTGTTACAATACAGTATGTTGGAGCAAAGCCACCTCATTCATTGATTGTTCAAATTGCAGTCATTCAATACCTGCTATCTCTGGTTTGTTAACCAAATGGTGTCTCCTGCTGGTCGGTTAGCTGTGGTGCTTGACTGCTTATAGTTAGATCTCATCTGGACCTCTTACACAACAGTCAACCTCTCACTTCAAATGTGTTGTGGTGCTACAATGCATATCAACACTTAGATAAGGCACCATAGTCATAGATCCCCTCTTTACTTGTACTTTAACTATCAGTGTGGCGCTGACTTGTTGAGTGGTCCTCCTGGATCAAATGAATCTGTGCTGCACACAAAGAGCATCTATATATTCTGGAGTGGGATAGGCAGTGCAATACCTAAATGAATGTAATTAAATATCAATATCAATAACACAAGTACTTTGCATGAAGAGACGTATAGCTGTGGAGGACTTTGCACAATGTATGATAGGATATAAAAGTAAGAACTAGATTATTTTTCTATGGCCAAAATAGACCTCATTTAGCTAGCATAGATATGTATGACGTCAAACACTGTAATTGCACCACAGTTTAATGTGCAAACAAAGACCATAAAGTTCTAACTACAAATGAAGGATCTAAACAAACTGTGACACACACAAGAAGTCCGTTGAAATAATTCCCCCCTGATAAAGATGGTTATGGGCTTCTGGTTATGCAAAGACGCACTGACTTTGTATCAAATTTAAGGGTTATATTTTATTTTCGTGAGTTGTGATTCAGTGATAAAATCGGTCTCAATTCTTTACTTGCAAATGAAGCCGTTTTAATTCATGATGGCAAAGAAAATTGGTTGACACTATTAAAAGACCACACAATGTTCATTTTATCATTTTGGTAAGAAACCCCCCCCAGATTGTGTCAGTTCTGCCTTTCAAAGTTGAGTATCATAGAGTCAATAATTTCCAACTCACAAAAACATGTCAGAAAAAAGATGAGGGAAATGTTTGGTATCCAACCAGAGGAAACTCCAGATTGAGTGCCCTAAGTGGAAGGACATGGTGAATTATGTTAAATGTTCTGTAGTTCTGATGTACACACTAGAAACTCTGAATGTCTATCGGTGTTCTCTCTCCGCTTTCATTTAATATCTGTGTGGCGTTCTTGTTTGGCTCATGAAATTGATCGGCACAGTACACTTGGCAGCAGAAGCACCTGGCACTGTTAAATGTCAAGGCAAACGTATGACGGCTAAAATCACATTCTTCACACCAGCTACTGCCACCTGCTGTTTACTTGAAGGATAAACCCTTTGTTAAGGCTCCTGCATTTTGAAGTTCTCCAACCAGAGCTATACTCTGGTGTCAATCATAGAAATTGAACTAAGAACAAACATTCCATTCGCATAAATTATGTGAAACAGGCCAACTGGTGGTGGGAAGTATGTTTGTCAAAAGTGTTGAATCAACCAAGCCCAAGCCTAATTAAAGAAGGAACAGCATGAGAACACTAGAGGCACTTTCCACAGGTGCGTATCACTGCGAGAAGTGTGCCGTCACGCGTTTATTTCTTGAGCCAGACCGTTTATAAATTAAAACATAACGGAACCTTTTCATGCAAATGTATCAATCATTTGCTCCCCTTAAATTTGAAAATAAAACTGTATGAAACGTTTGAGGTGTGGTGTGAAATCTCCTACTAGTCACTTGATTTTGAAGTAAGATATGTCCAAACATGGTTTTTGGCCTGAGCACAAGTAACCGGGTTAGCAATCAGACACCACATGAAACATGTTTTATTGAGCATTTCAGTTAGCCATTTCAACAAATGAACATCTGTATCACAAACTGAATTCAGAAGTGCTTCACAGCTGGGCACAGCCTGTCAAATATTGACAATGTAGCATTACCCTGTTCGCTTAAAAAATATTCCCATTCCTTGTTTATAGTGACCTTTCCCACCCTTTCTTTGTCTACAGTACTTATGCTAAAAAAAACAAAAAAACTTTAAAAACAACCTGTGCTCTAACTCGGTAAATAAATACAAACCACTTTAAATAAAGGTGTGACTTAGTGGTTCAGGTCTCAGTTTAAAAGACGGCCTGGTGTCGGCAATGAAACACAGGATTAACATATGAAGATTTATTTCAATGACTTCTTCGCTGGTTCACATAAAACCTCAACTTGGATTGCATTGTGAAAGGTATTCCTTGATGAAGTGTTGTTGTTAGTGGGCCAAGAAGGTGGACAGTACTGCATGGGTTCCTACTGTTTTAGGATCCCCATAATGGTGACAACTGGCACGATCTATCGTGTTTTCCTCACAGCCGGAAGTACAGCATCATCATGATCATCATCTCATACATCTGGAGTAAGGTCAATTAGGATCTTGGGAGGTTTTAAATCCATGATAGCACAAAGTCCCATTTCCTTTTCCAAAACATGAGGATAGTGTAAGGGTCATCAGAAAGAGCATGGTGGAATAGATAACTGAATATTACCTGCCACAAGTGATGTACACTGTATATTCTGAGGAAACTGTGGCAGCTGGTCATCGCTCTGCTAATGTAGCTTCCCTTTCCTGGGCAGGACTCATGGCCTGAGGTTAGAAGGCAGCCACCTGACCGCACCTGGGCTCATGCTAAATAGGCAAAATAAACCACTCATCATAAAAAAAAACAACAACAAAGGCATGGAAAAGACATCTAAACTGACCCAGTACCTTACTGCGAGGGCTGAGTATGAGGGAAGTATGTCAGGCTCTGTTTTGAGCCGCAGTATTTATACTTGAGGTGTCAGAGACGCAGTAAGAGGGCAGTAATCAGAAACACTCCAGTCTTCTCTCTCTCACACACACCTTGTGACGAGGACACGGCTCTTATTCACTCACTTTCCCTTCGCACACATATGGAGTCAAAACTACAGCCTCTCTACGGAAATATAATCGAGCTTTACAGTTATGTACAAAATGAACCTGAAAGTCTTTCATCCGATTAAAATCCCGCTTCTGGCTTGATGAAAAGGGCGGAGAAGGCAAACGCCAGGAAAACAATCCCCCCGATGATTGTAACTAAGGAAACAAAACAAAAACAAGGACAACTTTCACAATTGAGCCAATCTGTAATTAAATTATGGGGTGATTTATAAGACATAACCAGTGTATGTGTACTGTATTTTTAAAGCTCTAGGGAGGTTTAAGCAAGTCTTCTCAGAGGATCTTCGGACGTCTTTCTAAGTTGTTTACTTCTACAAGAAATATAACCAGGATGTACTCAATTTTATGGAAGGGCTATGATCTCTAAAATAGATCTGTTGAATAAATAAACATCTTACCAGTTCTGACAGAAATTTTCTGGGCAATCATTCTTCCTCCAACCACAGCCAGTCCTGTACACAGACAGTGTCCAAGTGTACCACCCACCGCAACTCCAAATGGATCCTGGGAATAAACAAATTTTTATCTTTTCTGGTCAGTGCCAAAGAAAATGTATACATGTTATATTGCCTTGCCTGTAGATTTATTTATCAGAGTATTAAAACAGTAGTGAGTGACATTTATCCTCTGTGGTATCAGAGCGAAGAGCCTAGCACACACACTGACAACATTGAGGGGGGTCGATTCCCCACTGGGGCCACCCAAGCTGAAAATGTAGGTACCCAGTGTACTGTAAAATGATTTGTATAAAAGCACCCAACAAATGGCATATGTCTTGTAACCCATGGAAACGGCTGACAAACCTCGCGGGCGGCCAGAATAATGGTGGTCAGCTGGGACCGGTCCCCCCACTCTGCGACGAAGGTGAGGGTGAGGGCTTGGAGGAAGATGGGTGAGATGAAGCTGTGCCACTTTCCCTGAGGCAAGGTCGTCCCTGATCCAGCCTCCACATCCGGGGTCCCGTTAGCCAGCTTAGACCGCTGGAGCTGCACAGAGGGCCAGAGACAAAGAGCCATTTCACTAAAACTAGGGCTGGGCGATACGGACAAAATCAAATATCACGATATTTTTGACCAATTGTAGGGATGACTATTGGTGCTTTCACAAAATATTTACACAATGAGATTTTTGATAAATAATCATCAGTAATGTGGATATGATGACTAAGTGGGTAAAGGCAAATAATAGAACAGCTAGAACCGTCTGGTAAGTTCAGAAGATTACATCACCTTACTGTAATGCAGCCTTTAAAACCAGGAGAAGACAACACTAATGCCAAATCACGATATTACGATATCCAAAATCTAAGACGATATCTAGTCTCATATCATGATATCGATATAATATTGATATATTGCCCAGCCCTAACTAAAACTATAGACAAAAACCTCTCAAGACCTCTTGATGTAGTAATGTGACATTGTTATTATCAAGTAGTGGCTTAGATAAATAAAGGTTGCTTGATGTCTGTTTGTTGTGCATGAATAATGAAGCTGAGGGGAAGAAAAATATTTCCATAGCTACGCTACCAGTCAAAAGTTTGGACAGTGGAGACACCACATTTGTCTTTGTTTTTACTATTTTCCACATTTAAGAATAATAGTAAAGACATCAAAACCATAAAACAACACAAACTGAATTATGCAGCGACCAAACAAGTGTCCAACAAATCAAAACTAGTTTATATTTTAAATTCTTCTTGCCTTGACGGTAAGGCAAAGGCTTTGGAAAGAAATTCATACATAGGGATCAACTTCACTATTTATATTTGTCTGAGAAACACATTTCAAGAATTTAAGCAGAAGCCTTTAGATCAAAATGGCTTTAAGAGAATGAAGAACAATCAGCTGTGTCCACACCTCTGACTGGTAGTGCATGCGTTATGTTTTGCTCACCTTTCGCTCAACATTGTCAAGGTTCCCTTTCTTTGTAAGAAATCATTTTCTTGGATATTATTGGTCAAATCTCTCTTCATGTTTGATCTCAAAATTGACATTAATTCCATTTGCAGGCTGTGGCGCCATTTCAGAGAAGGACAAAGGTACAGAGATGTGGCGGCCCATAATATAGGTGGATGCTTAAGATAATGAAGAGGTTTTTTATATATAGCTATAATAATGCCTTGTTTCTGCTGATTTTTGTGTAACCTTTTTTCACTGTTTCCAGAACCCTTAGGAACCTTAATTAAAACCCATGACAGCTGTACTTGAAACAGTAAAACTCCCATGCTTGTGATCATAAACAGCTCCACCACAACTCACCAAAAGCACATTTCAAAGAGTAGCTCTGAGTAAACGTATAACTTACTGCATGAACTCACAGTCCATTCAGTTTTATATTTCACATTTTAAATCATGCTGACATTTGAGGTGCATTCTGCAGCGTCAACGTTTTTTCCTTGCTGCCAATGTGAGTGTGACTATCCTGCACAGCAGCAACAGAGTGTAGCAATACATTTCTCGTTATAAACTGGTGAAAACAGGACTCTGTTTATGACACTCAGTGTAGGGCGCAAACAAAAAAGAGAAGTGGTGCAAGCTTTGTCAGGAAGAGAAACCAGATTAATGTGACATTTTAGCATTAAAAAAAATGACGGGGTTCATGGTTCTCTGCAGCTGTGACAGGACAATATCAGTCAGTATCAAACTATACCTCCTCATCCTTCTTCTTGATCTCCGCCTGCACCTCCTCCAGCTCCTCCTGGCCCTCATCTGCACTCATCCGCAGTCCCTCTCTCAGCATGCGCACACCGAAGATGGCAAACAGAGCCGTGGACACGTAGTACGTGTAGATTCTGGGTATGATGGTGGTGGCATAGCCAAACAGCACTGGGGGAAACACAGCAGTGACAACTTCAGCAAGAGAGGGAGAGGTAACTTCACATAAAAGCTATGTACTGGACCAAACACTTATCTCTACCAACCAGAGAGGCAGGTCATGAGGCCCAGTGCCAGCATAGCTCCTGCCAGCACGGTGAGCCGGTTGTAACGCATGGCCATGATGGCTGCAATGAAGAACGTCTTGTCTCCCAACTCGGAGACAATGATGACAGAGATAGCAGCCACAAAGGCATGGATGAAGCCCAGGTTTCCTTTGCTGGAGTCATCTTCACTAACTACTGGGCCAATGGGATGAGGACTTGGGACTTTCTGCAAAGAAAAACAACAGAGTATAACTGAGGTTGTTTTTTCGAGTGACGTACAACTGACTCATTACCTCAAGCTCGAAATAGCTTAAGAACAAGACACTTAAAGAACACCACTTGCATGCACACTTAAAGTGATATGTCAACAAATACCAGGAAATGTCAACTTGACCTCGCAGAGTTGCCTAGTGGCAGCACCTGAACGGTTGTTATCATACCCTCTTAACATTACTTCAGATATCTGGCTTGCAGAAGCCCGTCTACTCCCGCACACTGGGGCTAACCCCGGAACAGAAAGCGACACATCTTCACTTAGCATGTGTTGCTAGCTAGGAAGCGCTAGTCAGCAGCGTCCGCATCAAACATCGATCGGTAGCGACAGGGGTGAACGGTGTTACCGGAGATAACCAACTCACAGATCGTACCTCTAGAGGGGCCTGCTCCTGGACTGCTTTGTGTTCCTCTGGGATGCCCGCAACTCCGACCGACAAACACAAAACGGCAGCGAGGGGTAACAGGACACACATCACTTTTCCATCAGCCCGTCCATCTCCTCCGCCGACCATGAGAGGCATTTCCACAGCCAGGCGAGCCGCTGCTTTCAGAGTACCGAGGCAGGCGGTTTATGTGCTAACTGAAAACTGTGTCCCGCGGTTCACTTGGTATCATTAGCAGCACATCTGGCTAACTTCATATTAGCAATCTGTAAAAAAAAAATCAGGAGCTGCTCGGTAGTTCCCGATCGAACCAAACTCAATGGAAGTTGGAAACTTGCTTCCTCAATGAGGCGCATACCAGCGACGTGATTGGACCGTCGCAAGGATGACGTGTGTTTCGTGCGCTGACGTATATACTGTATATTATAGTGATTGGCTAGTCTCACTATCAATAAGACATGTCATGGAAAATGTTGTCAAGCTTGAAAGACGTGCAAAACAAGGGGAAAATATGAACAGTCAAGTTAAAACATAAGCCGCGGCTGAGCAGTGCCGGTATTTCACTTTCAGATAAAAGGGATTAGTCCAATCCAATTATTAATGTCACTACTGTAAACCCATCACATCTAACATGCAACTGTACTTAGGCTACTCAATATTTCCAATAAACTTTCTCCACTGTAGAATAACCTGTAGTGACTATTTTACAATTAATATTTAAATACAAAAATGATACAATTAAAATATGATTATATAATTCCATCAGTTACATTTAAACATGGAACAATGCATATATTGTGGATATCATTACAATTAACGCAGCATTTCACTTCTTCATTTCAGCTCTCTGGTGATTGCTTTAAAAGCTCACTCAGGACTCCATAGGGAAATTTTAAGAAAATTTTATTATAGAGTATATAGACAGTAATTAAACACCAAAGGTATTCCAGACAATCTTCCTTTATTGAATGTAATTGCAATATTTAATTACAACAAACATGACATGTTCATTGACATTCATGACAGATTATTTTGTATTTGTCAGAGGGAAAATGAATGGAGATTTTCTGCAGTATGAATGAAATATTTGCACTTTCCTGACCGTATCCTCACAGTAATTCCTGAGTAATCACTTTTAAACATACATTTAACCTGGAAAGAGTGTTGCTGAGCATGCACATTTGTGCAGCACCGGCATGCTTCACACTCATGCGGGTACACACATTCACACCTGGGAGCCATCTACAACCAGCACTGATGGCCACTGAGCAGCTCCACTGCAACATTTGGGGGTTAAGTATCTTGGTCAAGAGCACCTTGACAGTAGATGTTGAGGGAGGGGGTAGTTTTACTCATTCTTTCCCCACAAATTTCCTAGCTGGTCCAGGGATTTGCTGCTGTACCTTCTGGTCCCAAGCCCACTTCTCTGACATTTGGCTCGCAGTGTGCCTTTTCCCACTAAGGAACGCATAACCGGAGACACCAATGACAGGAATAAGTCACATTATAAAAGGTATAAATGCATTGCGATTCCTTGGGTATGATTCGTATTTGCTGATGTAAAACTCGTGGCAGAGCTGAGCGGCCAGCGCCTGGTTGAAGAGCACATAAAGGACCACAAGCCACCAGGAGAGAGAAAGGCCTCCAAATACCAAGCTCAGAGAGACGTAGATGAGCAGCTCAGCAAAGTAATGGGGGCATGACACCAGCTGGAACCAGCCTCCCTGTGGCACTCTGTGAGCCAGCGTCTCCACTGCTCCTGCAAGACACCAACAACATGATACGTGCAGCGGTTTATTTATTTATTTATTTTCTTTATTAGGCAAAAGTTTGGTTACATAGAAAATTTGCTATTTGCTCAGCATGTGAAATTGCAAAATAAAAGTGAAGGAAGAGTGAGGCAAAGCAATAATCATATCCACAGAAGAACAAAGATATGCAGACCAACAAAGTCAAAAAGAGAAAGCGAGCCCATAGTCTTCACCATGGGGATGGGATATGTTGAAATTCAATATATCGTGATATGAAAATGTGACAATACGTATCGTGCAGCATACAAATGAATCGCGATATTAGCTATATTTTATTCTGCTGCAGTGGTGTACGTTACTGTTCACATGATTAGCATGTATCTGTGTTGGTTTGAGCTGCGACAAGCTGCACAACCTTACCTGAATCTCCAGTGCGCAGCCTGGCCAGCAGGACGATGGAGCGGTGCTGCAGCAGAGAGGCCCAGATGAAAAGCGCACTGCCGGCCACATGCAACCAGTCCAGCTGGGAGAGGAGCGCGCCAGTCTCTGGAAGGAGCAGCACACACATTAAACACCACAGAGAAACACCAGATTCTCGATTCAGAGAGGACTCATTTCAGTCTCACCTTTTCCAACGCCTAGATGATCCGAGCAGAGGACAGTCAACCCCAGTATGACATAATACCCCAAGCCGAATACATACTGGACCATATGCATGGCTCCGTCAGAGAAAACACTGACGAGCAGACACTCCAACAGCCGCCTGAGGGAGTGGACCCAGAGCAGCAGCTGCACCAGCAGCACAGACACCTGTGGAGCTACAGGCAAGACTAACATCAGATACCATGGAAGCATGCATTAAATGGGAAGTTATGTGCTTCACCAACATGGAGCAGAGGGAGTGTAGCCTACCTTGACTGTCAGACCTTGCCACTCCTGTCAAAAACCCCAATATGCCAGTCAACCATGATGGGTACGGCTGATGCTGTAATGTAAAGTTAAGGGACAGGAGCAGAAGAAGACCATTCCAGCATCAGCCGTACCCATCATGGTTGACTGGCATA
>OMOV01083908.1:5571-17288 GCA_900312565.1 Beryx splendens | reverse complement strand
CCTCTCTCTCTCTCTCTCTCTCTTACTTTCCCCCTTTGTTGACACCATAACTTGGCAAAAGGCCGATCAGAAAGTAGAAGTACCTAGATGTAGGCGTGTAAATGATCTTGTCGGGTAAGTAAACAAACAGCAGAAAGAGATTCGCTATAATGGCAGCTGAGTCGTAACCATGTCCTCATTAAGCGTATTCACTCTTCTTAAAACAGCGTTGTGGCGAACTGGGTGAGATAATTCCACTAGGCCTGTTTCTACTGTAGCCTAGTTTTACTTTGTTTTTCTATTTCAGGATTTTGTTCTTTTCTAGAAACAAGTGTCGACATCTTGAAAAACAAGGCAGAAACCCCTGTCACATCGCTCCACTGATATCAAGATAATGACTAAGTGGTTCAAGGAAATTATTGAGACACTTTGATTTAAAGTGGAAACAGTGAAAATGTTAGTGCAGATTTTTAATTGTTGCATAGGCTACTTCAATAGCTAAACAGCTTATAGTGATTTTCTGTTAGCGCTTTAATATTTAAATCAAGTTTGCGGTCACAGCTCTGCTCTTATTGGATGTTTTACACCGCGTCGAACACGACTCAGCCAATCAGAAGTGAGGACCGGACCGGTCTATGGTTATCTCTTACCTTTTACCCTCTTTCACTCAATTTGATATGGGTCCCCTCCATAATCCCCGCGCTGCAATACAAGTGAGCACTTGTTGGGAAGGTTTCTAGCAGTGCAGTAAGCATGCACTGCTGTCTAAACACTTGTAATCCTCTCGGATCTCTCCCCCTGCCAAATGTTTGATTCCATGTTTTGTTTGTTTGGGATGATTTCTCAGTGTCTCTCTGAAGACATTATGAGGAGCAGAGGCCTTGGAGCGGAGGGGGTGGCCTACAAATTGTGTCCAAAATGTACAACATTATTATAAGCCTATTAGCCTATTATTAATATTATTGTTCTTGTTATCACCAAAATAACCATAACGTAAAGTGAGGTAAGATTAAATAAATCAGAATGTTTATTTTACTAAAAAAAAAGCCCAGTAAAAACAATGTAAATCAAAGTATTTACAGCCTAAATATGTAACTAACTCAAAACAAAATAATTTAAAAAATTAATGTGACACTATACAGTATATATATATTTTTAAATGTGCATTTACTTTGCACTGAGGATTATAGCACTCAAGGCCTGGGCCTGTTGGTCCTCTCCAGGCTGTTCCGTGTGGGCGGTGTAACAAGGCCTGGGTCTGTTGGTCCGCTCCCGGCTGTCCCATCTGGGCGGTGTAACAGCACCCTCTGCTGTATGAGCGAGGAAGGCCAGGCTGTGAGACCTGCAGCACCTCTTGCTCAGAAGACAGCCATAAGATACAAGTTATGGAAAGACAGTAGGTTTCGGAGAGGTAATGTTCATTCCACGAAGCTCTCCTCATCATTTGATCTAACACTGTTACAGAGTGTTGTGAGGGTTTGTGTGGGATTAAAAAAATAGTTTCCTTTGTGACGCTCTCCATATCTGTGGTGTTGTTCATGTGAGATTCCTCAGATGTGGCAGTGCGGCATAAAGTTTTTCTCCGGGACATTGTGTGGCTCCCAGGTCTCTGTGCCCGAGCAGGGTAAACCCTGGGTGTAAATACCCCAGGGAAACCCCAGACTGCAGGAGCCGCCTGATTGACAATAACGCCTCTGTGGTTGGTGTGTCATCTGAAATCAAAACAAGTAACAGTGTCATGTATTACTGTACTGCAGTAACATGTTAGTGGATTGAACACTTTTACATGGATATTAGTACATCACCGATTAGTAAATCACAAAACCTTCCCGTAAGCCTACAGAAAATGTAACAGCAGCTTTTAACACTTACTATTTCTTAATGCTCTTCCCTTGCAGTTAGAGGTGTGCTTTTAATAAAGTGTGCTACAATTGAAATGTATTGTTACTGTTTCATTGCACTTTAAAAAAAAATGAGAGGGGGGCCATGACGTCGTTGCCTTTCCCTTTATTTAAATTGTGAAATTCAATAAAAAGCACTGTGAAAAAAGGAAAAAATGAGAGTAAACATGCTTACTGTTGAAATTGCCCATTAAGGCAACACCCAAAGAGTCATGATTGTTGCCTTTGGTATGTGCCCCTACCACGCCCCAGCCACGGCCCTCATACACCGTCCCATCTCCTCCAACGAGAAAACTGAAACATAGAGAAAAAGGTTGAGCATCCCACTGCATTGAAAACTGACAGAAATACATGAGTAGCAATATACCATCATTTATTTTCCTCAAATTGTACAATAAGTATAAATATCACACCAAAATTATAGCTGCCTAGATCCGGGATTAAAGGAGGCCATGACGTGTCCCTGACTGCTTGAACGCTGCAGGGAACGTAGCTACTCACTTGTACCCAATGTCATCGAAGCCTCTTTCTGTCATGTGCATCTTCTGTATGAGGATCATCTGGTCCGTACATTCTCTAAGGGCTCTGCAGTTTGCCATGGCCGTGTGGTGAATGACGACCCTCCGGGCAGAGCCCTTCAAAGTGTCCCTGCGTCGAGGGGCAGCTGCTCCCCACCGCAGCCGAGAAACAACCTGCACTGCAAAGCACCGTTAAAAAGAACACGTTTTTGATTTTCTTGTTACGGTCAGTATTGGAACTATATAATCAGCAGCATTCAGTGTGACAACACTAATGCTATAACCTTCAGTTGTAACATTTGTAGTAAAACTGCATGTAGTTTCATACCTCTTTGGTCCATAACTCCACACAACTGCCTTTGATTGTTGACTGTCCAGCAGCTAACTGCTCCAGTGCTTACATAACAGCCGACTTATCAAAGAACCTGTTTCAGGGGGTGTGGTCTGGAGCGTGACACCTTCCCTGTACTTCCCAGTTGCATGTTCATGCATGCCTTCTCAATGAGCTCAGCAGTCATTTCCAACTGGTCAGGCTCAGAGGGTAATAGGCTACAGTTGCCCAACGGGTAGCTTGGAATATACTGGTTCCAAAAAGAGGAAGCTGCAGCAATACTGCAAACATTCAGTATGGCGAGAGAAAAACCGTGGGCATTTTTTCAAACACATGAGGCATCAGTGCATCGAAACGTTACACTGGAGGACAGTCATGGGAGTTTCATGAGGAAATTGGTAGTATTGCTTGTTTTGCAATATTAAGTAGCCCGTGTGCTTATACAGGAACAGGCAGTGGCATAACCCTGATGGGAATACTTACTCTGCAAACTAAAGGAGGAAATGCAGCGTTATTCGCATTTGTTGCATTCAAATGTTCCATGATTAAATAATCCAAGATGCATTTGTAACAACAATTGGTCCTTTTAATCTTACAATGCAGACATTTGAAAATAAAACTACATCAGTTAAAAAGCTATTAATACATTATATTCACATGATGAGGTCCAACACAAGTCATCATACATAAAGATAACCGGGGAGTCCGTTTTCGGCTGTTTGGAAACAAACCGCATTGCTGAAACCTATCAAACAAATGACAGGCGAGTGCTCAAAAAACTTCACAGCTTGACTGCGTAGCTTTCTGACTGATACAGAGTAAAAAAACAGTCTGTTTTCAGCTGCAGGTAGGCATGATATAATGTTTGAATGTTTGCAGATGCATATGTTGGACCTCTCCATCACCATCTTTACTCGGTCCATCGGTGTCCGCAGTGAGGAGCGGTGCAGACGTAGTACAGTCTCATAGCATCCTGTGGGAGGAAGAACGGAACAAATGATAAAACTGGCAGACCTTTTGAACTCAAACAAGTTCTTCAACCCAGACAAAACGCGTGCAGACCACTGAAACTCTAGTGTTTCCCCATGGATTTACTGTAACAGCTGTGGCTGCCGGTAGTTTTGATTTTGGGTGTCTGTTCCTGTTCCGTCTGATTTGGTATAAGTGCAGGTCGTTGCAATGCAGCTGTTCTTGCTGGAATATATTGGGATATGTTGGAATAAAATAGTTTATTCCCTACATTAGCCGTGTGCTTGTTTTTCTGAAAAACTGGGCTTAATTATCTTTTACCAGTAGATGATTACATACCACTGATGCCGTTCCATTAATGGATGAATACAAGAAGACATGCCGCTGACCATGGAAAGGTAGTAAATTCATTTATACACGAATGAAATGAAGACTAAATAAGGAATGGTTACTTATGTATTTGATTAGAAATGATCATTACCTCAGCCTTCATACTGTGAGACTGGAAGAACACTGCCTCCTTGTGACCACATCTGTGAAGAGACATGATGAGTGCACATGGTTAGAAACTACCGTATCACAAACTGACCAGCAGCACAATCAAGATGTTTCTGTCCAGTCCCACAAAGCAGCCGCAACGACACGTAGATCTTATTAATTATATGTTTATTTAAATGTGATCCCAGCTCCAAAACTAAACTAAACTAGTTACAAATTAAAAGTCTCACACACTGCCCAACATCACCTTTCAGAAAAAAAAAATCCTTCACAATGCAAAGACAACCGTGGCAGAATAAGAACATTCTAGAGAACTAGACTACGAGACAGAGCGGAGATAATGTTAATCTAGGGATACAGAACTGGTAAAGAAACAAAAATATAAGTCAGCACGTGGTGTGTTGCCTTGTCGCTTGTTGCCATGCCAGCACAATAACATGCTATCGAGAAAATTCCTTGCTTGAGTCATGGCACTTGGCAATAAAGTGTTTCAGATGATTAAAGGAGAATTTACTTCTGTCTACATCTAGTTTACATTTCCCACAGTCATTTCTCAATGCATATGTAATTCCATTTTTTAACATTCACTCCTCTTTCTTTCGTCATTTTTAAAATACAAACTTTACAGTCAAACAGATTGAAGTTAACCGCGGTCTCGGCTAACAAAGACGCCCAAAATAAGAAGACACGGATGTGACAATAAAGTTTGTAACACGACATGTTTTTGAAGGATTATTTCGGTGAAACTCACTTGGGACAGGGGTGATCCTCTGTCCTGGGTAGCGTTGGATCCTGAGATACATCAGCGATGATCTGTGTCAGCTCACTGGAGAAAGACGGAAACAAGACGTTGGATCACGACACACGCCCGCCCTGGAGTTACATACATCGCATGTATTCATAGTATTGTACATGCAGAAGGATTGTCACATTACAAATGTTTTGCAATGTGGTGTAGGCACTCAGTATGTTTACAGAACCACATAAAAAAAACAACAGATTAGCCACTTCTGCAGTGTGAATATGCACAATCAAAAATAAAGCATTATCTTTTACTCTCTTTTCAAAGACTACTAACACCCACTTAAATTTGCAGGACGATTGTACACAAATGAACCAGTGAGCACCTGAAAAAGTTATTGGGTGTCTTGAAAACGCTTTTAACTTATCACTTTATCTATGACCAATTAGTTCTGGATATTCAGAGAGTGCATGAGTGGCTGCACACTGAGCAGCTCCCATGTGAAAGCAGAGACGTGAACCCTGCTGAAGATACAATGGAGTGATGTTAGCCATACTCTAACTGTCTGTTTGTGTGGCACAGAAAAGTAAGTGGCAGTCCTATGGTTTCTCATACTTACTCAACCTCGTGGGTGATCTTATTGACGTAGATGCAGCTGTTGTCCGCCTCTTGTTGGTAGTCACAGTTCCTGCACTGTGGGTTGACACATCCAAATCAGTTACGGCTTCAGACTGTGCTGAACCTCTTTTTGAAGTGATTATATTTTAAATGTTTGAGTTCAATGAAAAACAAAACAAAAACAGGGAATTTAGCAATATTATTGCAGGTATACGGATGTCATGCGACAAGATTTTTCAAATTTCCCCGGCTCTTACAGAGCTAATAACAACCCACAGGAGCTTTACCCTTTACATGCCAATGTAGCTCTCACCAGCTAGAGTTTTGATAGCCAATCAACCGTTATGGTCCACAGTTTTCTTTTGCAAAGGAACGAGACCTGAATGCATGCTTAACTGTTCTGTCACTCATATAACCAAATCTTGGGCTCATAGCACCACATGTAAAGTGGCTGTTTTTGAGGAAACTCTTGTTGGCAACCAGGCTGCCAAAGGAGGCCCATTCATGATCAGCGTGGCAACTGCGCAGGACATGCATCAAAAACACTGACATCCATCCGCTGGGAACAGCTTCGCCATCTTCCTCCAATGCTCTGTACACCGTATCTTATTTAACTTGTCCTGTTTCCCCGGGACACTCTTCCATAACACAGCCATGACCACACAGGGAACAGGAAAGGCTAGTCAAGCATGGGCCACATGACGTTAGTCTTGAGGTGACCGATAAGATCATATAAGTTCAACCTGAAGTGAACGGTGGAAGCAGCATGACCCCAAGCCTACGACATTAGCCAGATTGCACTTGAGATAAAAGCAGTTGACTTACTGCATAGAGCAGGATACGGTTCTCCTTGTCCTCTTTGGGATACAACATGTTGTTACTGAAAAACAGAGTCAGTGTGTTTAGTGGATCTCATTCTGTGTGTTTTAAAAAACGACGTACATATAGCCTATGTATTCATATGCATGGACCCCAAGTGCAAGTCGGAGCATAACGCTATGTGGTTAAATAACGTTAACGTTAGGCTAACTGTAACGTTAGGCTATCAACTCCTCTCCGATTAACTGTTCGTCCATAAACTTACCATTCTTGACAAAACCGGATTCCAACGAATCCTGGTTCATATGTCCCGCTGTCTATATCCATTGCAATAACTTCCTGATGAAGAAAACCCCAACAAATTCAATAAATGTGGGACTCGTGTCTACCAACTCCGTCTCCTCTTGCCGTTTGAAAACAGACCATCTGCGCATGCGTAAACTAGTGGCTATGTGACGTTTTTACGAGCAGCGCCCCCTAGGACCCGGAAGACAGAAAAACAACAAGGCTTGTCTGGACACAATTCTATTGCTTCTTGCAAAATACTTAAGAGGAGTGCAAATACTGTGAAAAATGTAACCAAGTTTACAAACAGGCACCCATGTGTTACTGCTGTTTTAAATGCAGGCACCCAAACCTAGCACAAACTTCTTATGTAGGGCAACCCAGAATTGCGGTTCTTGCTTATAAAAGATTGTCTGACACCCTCACAGTTAAAAAATGCATCAATAAAAGGTTGGCAATATAGTTTTATGGAGGCATTATAAAATTAGTGATGTGTAAAATCCTTTGTTTCTTTTTCTTTACCAGCTTTAGAAGCGTTGTCTCCACAATGTGGATCAAATGGCTACAAAATATAGTATATAATATAGTATGCTTAATATAACAAAGATTTTGTGTAATATAAAAGTGAAAGGTGTTTCTGTATGGTGATACATAACATTTCATGATGAAATCACCCACCACCTCCCTCACATTCCCCGTTCAGCATCTCCTTCACACCCACTAAGACCCCTGCCTCAACTCCGTCACCCACCCAGACTCCCTGACAAGGTACAAGTCTGTAGGTGCAGCTATATGTTTTTTTATATTTACACTCTTAGGTGTAGTTAATTGGCTATCCATTTTAGTTGACAGTGATATTTTGCAGCTAAACCTTGAAAGAAAACTGACCATAGATAACAACTCATTAATAATACCAAAGCACAATCTCTGACATCCTGAGCCAACTGTAGGCCATGAATATTCCTTTTGCATTGTAAATTTAAACAAAAGAGAAAGTCCTGCAAGCATAAACAGTGAAGCTCTCCAGCAACAAATTGTGTGCCAGGGACCCAATGTTCCCGACCGTAAGAACGGTTAAATTAAAATCTCTTAATCAAGTTTTAGGAAAAACAGAAGTGTGACCATGATCAGAGCGTCTCATCAAACACAACTGCACAAAACTCTTTGCAGTTTTGGTACATGTATGTAATGGTATTTGAAATAAGTCAACTTTATTTTTGGTGGTGCCCCTTTAATTCTTACCACAGAAACAACTTTAGTTTGTATAAATATGTAAAGATAATAGCAAGGATTTCCACCTTAGAGTTAGAACATTTCATGGTGGCTGCCTTGCTGCTTTTCCCCACCGCCCTTATACACAATTAACACAGGTGAAAACTGAAGCGTGTTCAATTATCCCTAAGACCAGATGTAGCTCACAAAGTACCAGAGAGGACTGAAAACCTGCAGGACTATAGACTTTGAGAACTGTAACTGAATACTGACAGTCATTTGTCCTGAGATATATGACAGATTTCTTTAACCCATCAGGCTCCGGCCATCCAGGCTGAGGTCAAAGCTCCACCAAGCCTTGTGGTTGAAACTGTAAAGGACACCAAGGATCTGTCCGGTCTGAGCCTGGAAAAGACACTTCCACCGGTCCAGCTGGTCGAACCTGCAGGACCTCAGAGTTCCAGTGCCAAAGACAGCCTGTCGACAAAACCAAAGAAGAAGCGTGGCTTCCTTTCAACTCAATAAAGGCACTTGGACACAATTTTATTGCTTTTTACACAAACCCACATTATAGGCATGTAGTGGAATAAAAAAAGAAGTTGAATAAGTGATTTTATTGATGCACAACTACAAGGCATAATTCAAATGAATGCATTCAATTCACTTGATGTTAGTAGGCTCATCATATAATAAGCAGAGGAAGTTTGAGGCCCATGGAGGCGTACAGAAAAGCCCAGCCTGTAGTTTGTAGTCTTGACACATTACCCCAAATAAAACCCAGTAAAGAGAGTATCATTATCTTCTGTTGCGAAGATGTCATTTCGATCAGGGCCAAATAAATTAACCCAGACCTCGTCTTTTTTAGAGAGTTGGATCACACTGCTGATGCTGGCTAGTTGGCTGCATTTATCTGGCAGACTGGTGTGATACATTGAGACAACCTTCTCGCCATTCTTAAATATGGCACACTGAGCCCTTCCATATGTAGACATGTGCACAGTGAAGTGATAAAGTCCATCCAAAGGGCAGGTGAATAAGCCCGTTTCAGGACTGTAGGCTGCTCCCTCATTGACCAGCACACTGCCAAACTTCAGGACCCCACAGTGTTTTGGGTAGCTGTCAGCAATGTCCAGTTTGGCTGTGAAGGCAACAGCTCTGCCTAGAGTGGGTGAAATTATATTGATGATTAGTGTGAGGTTTTGACATTATCTGGTTATGAGAATTAACATATAGCCTATATAAAGCTTGGAAATGTGCATTTATGTTTTAGATCAATCAATCTTTACCAAGGAAAATATTGTTCACAGCCAGGAAAGAAAAGCAGTATTGCCTTGCTGAGGACCTATTGTTTTGTATATGTTCCTAATACAGGATTGTCAGACACGGCCACAGTTACAAAATGGATCAATGAAATGTATTACCAGGTTTAGTGCCGTCTCCACGACCAGCTTCAAACTCCATGACCGATGGCTTGATACGCTTCTGTTGAAAAGACAATCAAATAACTACAAACTACAAAATGTAGCTAGACCAGTGTTCTCCAACCATGTGCCATCCAGAGCCTTGTGTATGCAGGTTTTTGTTCCACCAAACACTTCAGCAGTGGGGTAGCGATATGCGAACGATACACAGACAGACAGATTCCTGGACTTAGTAGAGAGATATTTAGGGTAAAGAGCCCTTTTAAAGATTATTTTAGTGCACTTCTGTTGCATTATTAGACCATTCACAGTGAAGCGAATCTGAGGAAAAAAAGTCTGCACTTTCACATGAGATTTGAACCCAGATTATCCTTGCTGCAAAGTGAGCACCTTTACTGAACCACAAAACCTCTTCTCTCTTCTTGAGTTCATCCTTGCTCCTGTCAGAGTCTGTGTGCCCTCTCTGGTTGAAGGTGTGCTAATGACTTAAATGCGCCATTATAGTCTTTGGTTGAAATTAAAACCTGTATACCCTCTGGATGACACATGGTTGGAGACGCCTGATATAGATTATTGTATTTCAATGTATTTTTTGAGTAATATAACTTATCTTGTATAAGCAAACTCTAGGAATTATTTGCAAATACCTTTTGGTCTAACTGCAACTTCTAATAAGGGTGAAACAAATCTAACAGTTTAGTAGTGAAGAGCTCCTTACCTGTTGCTGCTTGCAGAGGAGTGATGTGAATCTTTGAGTACTTAGACAAGTAGAGACAGACAGGAGCTGTTTTTCTGGTTTCCAGAGTATTCTGTTACATCACCAGGTGGACCTCTTGGTGGGAAAATGACAGGTGATTGTAATAAATTAACAAGTGATTATCAAATGGCAGCCAGTGACTAAAAATGAGTGATGCAGGCAGATCTGAATCAAAGTCACAATCTCTTTATTGGGCAAGTAATAAATGTAGATGAATGTATCTGGGTGGCATTGGTGCAAAGACATAATTGAGAACTTACATAGTATGTCAATATATACTGACACATGGTAGAAATTAGGTCATTAGGTCTAAAATCAGATTCAGGCATTTGAGTAGCTGAAACTGAAAAGACAGCGTCCTACGTTGTCTAACTGGAAGGATTCTTGCCACACTAAATGTCAACATTCTTTCAATTCTTGTCAGCTCAGTAATAACAGAGGTGGGACAGGTAACAGGTGGCGCGGGGGTGGCACCCCCACCCGCATCTGCAGCTGGCTCACCACCCAGCTATAGACAAAGCATTTCTGAATGCAGAAAGACATTGAGGCAATCTTGCATCCGCTACTTTGCTGAACAGGCTGTGGGGAACACACACTTAATGGTACATTGAGCCCGTCCACACACACACACATGTGCACAGCGAGGTGATAAAAGCCATCTTCTGCCAGACAAATTCTGACATGAGTAAAACAAATATAAAAGTTAGATCGCAACAAGCTCCTTACCTGTGCTGGCTTGCAGAAGGGTGCAGTGAATGGCCGACAGGTAGAGACACAGGCAGGAGTCTGTGCATGTTGTTTTTCTGGTTTGCAGTGAGTAACTTTTGATGCAACTTGATGAATGGTTTGCAAAGCATTTGAATTTGAGGAAGATGCAAATTTGTGGAGAAAGAAGAAAACATTTCCAAGATCAAGGGTCATTCCTGGGTAATTTAGTTCATCTGTACCTAATGAGTGCTGCAGATCTGATTTAGAATCAGAAAATCTTTATTGGGAAAGTATAATAAATGTACAGGAATTATGGGTGGCATTGGTGCAGAGACATACTGAGAACTTATATGCAGTAGTCTAACTATATGCTGTCACATGGCACAGTGACAGCAGGGCCTCACATACAGTGCAAAGGGACAGTACAAGAACCATGATGATAGACTGTACATATCAAATGACAAATGACTGAATGATTCAATGTAATTGTGTTTTTAAAATTCAAATACAGGCACTTGAGTAACTATGTGAAACTGAAAAGATTGCTGTCTACATTGTCAAACTGGTGAAACACTCTTGTCCTGTCAAGATTCTTTAAATTCTGGTCAGCGCACTAATAACAGAGTTGCTCCTTGCAGAGGTATGTAAGCTATAGTGATTCATAAAATGGATTAATCAGCCAGTATAGGACTGTATTTGATTTCCCCTGATTTAGTTATTTTCTGTGGTTTTTTTTGTTTGTTTTTTTTGTGAGAGAATGTGATCTAAGACATATCTAGAGCCACCTAGAGATGTGTGGTGAGCTTTTCTTTTTCTTTTCTTTTTTCCCAATATTTTTTTTAGGCATTTTAACGCTTTATTGATAGTAACAGTGAGAGAGAGAGACAGGAAGGTATGGGAGAGAGTGAGCCCCTATTTAACCCTTTTCAATAAGCTATTTAGTGTTTTACCTTTTGAAA
>OMOV01083837.1:0-16116 GCA_900312565.1 Beryx splendens | reverse complement strand
GAGGAGAACACCGCCGCGTGCTTCCTCCCCTGCTCCACAATGCCCCCCCCCCCATCTCAACCTCACCACCATCGTCCCCAGCTGGAGAGCTTCAGCAGCAGGCTTAACATTGCACTACACTACATCTTTATGGAAGATTGAATAAGTGCTGAACCCCCGCTGTGGATGTGGAAGTGTTTCCTGCTGATCGCCATGCTCAGTCCTGTTTATACCTCCATCCGTGGCACTCTGCTGACATTTGATAGGTTTTCACACTTTTCTTTGAACTCTTTAAACCTGCAATAAGCAATATCAGACCTTTTGACCAATCCTGAAACTAAAGTGTGCTATGTGGAGATTTCATTGCTTGTTGTCAAATTCCGCTCCTGAACGCAGCTCCTCCCGGTCCATTCAGTAACTTTTCTTTTTTTTTTTTAAACCAACTTGGCACCTCCATTACCCCCTCTCATGTCTCGTAATGGCAGAATCGATGAAGCGAGCGATTAAACTTGTTGAACTTTTAACTTGATACCGACCTGTTCACCTGTCATTGTGGGACATGTAACATTCAGCGGAAGAAAGATCTGTCAAAGCGAAACTGGTAACTGCCAACACTAGGTACGTTTAGCTTAGCTATTATCCTTTATGCAGGGTGCTTTGCAATGTGTAGGCCTTCATGGTGCAGTGGCTTTGCTGTGCTTTATTTACAAATATGTTGTAACCCTCTAGTTGTCAGAAAATTTTGCGACTGAAATATTTTCAGTGTGATAATTTATGCCATAGAGAGGCAAGCCTGTCAGTGTTGTAAAAACGGGAAGCTTGAAGTTAACACAATTTCCTTTCCTTGCATTGCCAATTACAGCACTTTAGAGCATGATACAATTGCCAGCAGTTGCTCTGTGTTTAATTGTTTATGAGAGCCGCAAAGTCATTATGTTCCATCATATAAATGAGTATTGTAATGAGTAATCAAAGTTAGGAGTCTAGATGCTGGCCAGCACAGTCGACAATCCCTCACCCTTTCTCTCCAATGGCCCTCGGGTGGCAACTTACCATAATCCATACGTAAATTAAATTTCTCATTAGGCTTTTTCCCTTCTTTTTTTTTTGTTTTACACTTGATGCAATTACATCTAGGTCATTTGTTTTAATAGGACATTGTTTCTGAAAAATGAAATCATGTAACAAGGTGACATTTAATTATGTGGACACTTAATCACTGTGACTGGCGTGTAGACAAAGCAGAACTGTTCTGTGTCGTAATCACCGAGACTGAAAGCAGCTAGTATTATCAGAGGAAAGAAACATTTCTCACATGTGGATCATCTGTCTCTCTCTAATGAATCTATGATGATCGCTATTACAGGAGCAGATCTCGTCTAGAATAAAGCTGAGCATACGTATGTAAACTTCTGAAGTGAAAACCTTTGGGTGGGGGATCACTGTGTCTAAGCCGGGTAATTGATTTTCTGTCTCGTATCTCCAAAGTCCCGTCTCCGCCTCGCTCTCTCGCTCGCTCGCCTCTGTCCCTAATATCCCTGCCTATCTTTTATTCTCTCTCTCTTTGTCTATTTATCCCCCTCTGTCTCTCCTCACCCCCTCACTCTGCCATCCAGCGGGTCTGTCCTCATTAATCAGGCTTGTAGGCAGCATGAAGAACAGGGGCATGTTAATGGTCTCTGTCAGGAGCCTGCTGTACCATGCCTCTGCCTGCTTGCGTGCTTACTTGTCTACCTGGTAGTCTCCCTGCCTCGCTGTCTGCCTCCCCGCCTGTCTGCCTGTCTGCCTGTCTGCATGTAGGTGGCCATGCACCAGCAGGGTTTAATGAGCCTTAAAGGACAGAGGTTTTGACATCATGCTTTGCCATCCGTTAACCCCAGACCTGCAAACAAAAATGCAGCCCTACTCTGGGCTCTGGGTTTAGTTGCTCCCACTGTTTCTACAGCAGACTAGAATGATCACAGCCCTGGGCTTGTCACTTTGCTGATCATGAGTGACAGGCAAATCGAATTCACTCTATAATATGTCACAAGTAATCAATGAGACGATGAGGTGAGGGCTGTATTTCATCAAGGGCATAAGTGCCATATGACAGGGGAAGGAAAAGGTCAAGCTTCCCTCCGAGGTTGCAAAAGGAAGCCCCACCCCCACAAATGCCAACATAAACCAAAAATAGCTCACCTCACCACTCCAGCTCAGGTGCCGCCAGAGCCACTGAGGGGACTGGCTGAGTGAGGTAAGTGCGAGCTGCCTAGGGCATGAAGACTCAGATGGAGCACAAGTAGTGAACCCCTCAGGTCTGAAGAGGTGGACCTGAGAGTTTTTGTTGTCGTCTAGGCTGTCAGGCCAGCTCACACCTCTACGTCTGGGTCTCCATGTTAAAAGAGAGCGGTATTGCTCCCGGATGCAGCATTCTCCTCTGCTGGTCACAGAAGAAGATGGCAAGATGATAGGAAAACATCATAAATAACCAGTTACTAACTAGTGACTGCTGCCTACTAGGGATGGGACTGTATATCAAAATTCAATAAACACAAAAATGTGACAGTATGTATCGTGGAGCAGAAAAATGTATCACAATATTAGCTCCATTTTATTCTGCTGTAGTAATCACAAATGAGACGGCTTGCCCATCACAATTTCACAAGCTCACAATTTTCATCCAAATTGACATGATATTTCAAAATTATTGTTTACATTCTAGCACTGCCACTGTTGCTAGAGAGTTTTGTGGTTCAGAAATAAACATAATTCTGCAGTCATACTTTGTTGTCATTGAACTTTTTATTACATCGTATCATGGTTGTATCGAATCACAAACCCCATATTACGTATCAAATCATATCGTGAGGTAAGCATATCATCCCATCCCTACTACCTACCATCTAAACTAAACTAAATCTGAACTACACGACATGAGACACAAACCAAAACAGAAAAATAAGAGAGAAGCCCTATCTGTTTCTTAGATTAAAGGTGGCCATGTTATCAGATATAACATCTAAGCTTATTGTGCAGCTCAAGCTGTCTGTCTATATAGTGCATGTACAAAATGCAAGTTTATCTTGTGACCTTTGTAATGCAGCGGGGTGTATGCAGCTCTCAGGAGAGGATGAGTGGAGAGTTTCTCCAGGCGCAACAGGAAGTATTGAATTTAAGAGGTTTTTCCATCAAGTCGTAGGTGCCTAATTTTAACTGAGAGGTTTTGAAAAAGGTCAGTGAATGTTTTCCAGCTGTTGTGTTGATGTTAAGTTGTCACTCAATGAGCAGCCTTCCCTTGTGCAGCCGAAACCGGTGTGTCTATCTATACGTGTCTACCCTGAAACCTTGAAAAAAGGCAGCAATGAAAGGGACACCTTGAATTATTCAGCACATGGCATCAAAGCTGTAATTGCTTTCTGTAAAGTATGGATGTTCATTTGTTGCTGACCACCAAGGCTGATGCGCTGATTCAGACCCAAAGCACAAACCTTCTTTCTTCAATGTTTGAAAGGATTCAAGATTGAGCTTCATCGCTTCCTTAGTAGTGATACACAAGTCTTCAGTGTACTTAAACATCAACAAAGGAAGCAAAAACAATAAAATTGTGGTTGTACAATGTTTTTTTCACACTGTGTAAAGTGATGTTTTCATCTGTAATCTCGCTATCCAAACACAAAACTGTAATGTAATTCAGTTATCAATAGGCCTAATAGTAATCTGATTACTCCGATCTCATTAATTATGTGTGTCCGTGGGTGTTAGCACTTGTTTGTGCTGTACTAATGTATGACAAGAGCATGCTTGACTGTGTTGTTGAGGCCAGACATGAAAAGAACAGTCTGTCAGCGTACACTCATTGGTTATGAACAAGTAGAATAGAGAACTGTGGACAAACTCCATCAGTAATGTGGGAACACAGCATACCTTATTACCTAATCTGTTTTTCTACCCTTCTGCCTTACAAAAGACTGCATTTTAAAAGAAGCACATGTTTTCATTTTTTAAATGGAGGAGAATTTTAACATGCCTCACATTTGCGTTGAAATCAAAAATAGGGTTGTTTGAAACTGCGCCTAATGCATCATTTCATGGTCACAAAGCTTTCCTGCTGGGGAGATAATTGCAAAAGTAATACAAGAGGGAAAACTTGAAATGGATTTACAGAAACTACACTGATAAAGAAAGGAGGAGGAAAGAAAATAAGTTTAAAGTATTGCTTGTGTTGGATTGTCCTACAGCCAAATTGACGATAAGCAAGCAATAAGCAGACTGTCTTCTCCAGTTTTAACTCAGCTTGGCTGTGTGACTTTCACAATAGCTCTGAAGAGTCTGATTACTGAGGCATCAAGTAACTTCTTTGCCATACCAGCTAGTTAACCACTGTTGCCTCCCACAGCGCCCGTCTGATGCTGAGAAAGAGCCAGTGAGCAATGATGTTGACAGACAACTCCTGTGGGAAGATAGAAGAGGGAGAGACGTGGTGATGCAGTGGCTGAATTCTTAAATTGAAACAATTGCTTTTTGCCAGTGTGAAACCCTCTCAATCATTATGAATGAAGTGCAGTAATAAGGCATAATTGCTCCATTTATCAAATAGAGAATTTTCCCTCAAACGCTGTCAGCGTCTTGCAGCAGCTCAAGATGTGGTGCTTACTGGGGAGAAGAATCACTTTATGCCCATGGCAGTAAATATTATACTATCAAGGCTTTGGGGCAGGGGGTTGAGTGCTTGCTTGCTCACTATGTCAAACGTTGGAATAAACCTAATGGCACTGAGGCATGAATTTACATCTGAAAACACGGCATGACATCACATCAAGATAGTGAATAACACTCACAGACTGAGTGAACAAGATAAGGACATTAAATGAGCCTCATTTATATACAATATATACGTAGGTGTAAAGTAAATTATACAGTACTGATTATTCAAGAACATCTGGCATGGAGGGTTTATTTATTAAAGACATCTTGACCCAGCATCTTCACAAATGTAAAAATATTGATAAACGAGGCCACTGTTGGTCCTGTGTGATCTCTTATTCGTGAGCTTGCTCTTTTTGCTGGCCTGCTGTGTGGTTCAGAAACTGGTCCAGTCACAGGTGAGTTAATAAACCGATTTTCTCATCCACCTATTTTGCACAAAGAAATGTTCGATGGCAGCAAACTAACCGCAGCCCCTTAGTGTTGCCTTGGCAATGAGTATGATTAGATAAAGCACCTTTTGCATCAGTGTAATCATGAAAATACAAAAGTTGCTTGTGCAGACTCATAGAAAAGCATTGTGATCAGGAAAATCAAGGCTTTTGCTCCACATTCGTATGACCTTTCTTCAAGCTCCTTCTTGGATAATTATCACTTTGGATGTAATTGAGGTAAGGTCATTTTAACATAATGAAAACGCAGAGCAATATTCATTTGAATAAGCCTATGCAGAACATGATTGTCCTTTCTGCTCATCCTGAATACAAAAAACATCATTCAAAGAAATGACCACAATTATTTTAATGTCAAGAATAATTATTGCATAATATGTTGTGACAAATTATTAGTAAAGTAGGCTATCCTTCATCAGACTCAGTACAGTAGATGTTACCAACTGCTGTTATCCAACCTTTCTCTTAACGAAAGTAAGCAGTTTGATTTCTGTTCTAAAGTTTAAATGATCATATAGGCTTTACTACTATTAAAGCTGCAGTAGGCAGGATTTTTATGTAAAAATACACCCGTCTAATCAGCATAAAATCACAAAGTGGGGCTGCAACAGAGAAGAGCCTCCCATTCGCCCTACCGGAGATGCCATAGATTTGCCTTATTTAACCAAATTCAATTGTGGTAGTGTGGTCACTGGCAGGAAATCTTCTCCAAACAGGAGGTGATGAATCAAAACTTAAGAGTGAATGAAATACAAATCTGTCTCCTAAACAGCGAGTGAGCGCCCCGTCCAGAGAAAGCTGGACGCAAAAACAATGGCTGAACTTCTTCACAACCAGCCACTAAGCAGACATTCAGATCTGAGGAGTGAGCAGATGTAATATTACATGATTTCTGGGTAATGAAGTTCTTCAAACTTTCAAAAAATTGAAACAATTCTCTCTCGCTGCCACTTGAGGCCGCCAAAATGCAAAGTTGCCTAGTGCAGCTTTATGTATGTAATCACAATCCTGATATTGGTGGACAGAGATTACATATGTATTAATAAAATCATAAATAAATAAAAGGACAGCATATACTGTATGTTGGCAAACCTATATATCAATCTAAGAAGCACTGTTATGCCTCTTGCTTCCCACATGCAAGATCAATAGGAATTGTAATCCATTATCATTTGTCTTTAGAATCCCATTTTCCATCCCACCAATTAATAGACTGGTCCAATTTCCTTTTCATTATTGCAGGCATGTGTGCAGTGCTTGTGCATAATGCAACCTATCAGCTTTGTGGCCACCTTGGGAGACAGAGCTGCATTTTGGAGTCACTTTCACTGTAGCACCAACAAAACCCTGACATGCATACATGGCCACGCCACTGACACTAATCTGTGAAAATGACTTTTTCCACATGAAAACAAGGCACGTCCTCCCAGGAATCTCCTCTGTTTCATCCACTGGCCTGCAGGTTCATCTGCACGCTTTAGCAAAAAGACAAATCAAAAAGGTCAGAGAGGGGAGCCACGCTCAGGTCTGGACACGCTAAATCCCCTCCATCATAAACCATTCTCTGAGAAGGGCAGGAGCAACCTGACAGAACAATTGCTAGGGATAACAACCAATGTTACGCTTTATTGGCGGATAACTGTGTGAGCGTGTGGGTGTCAGGAGGGTGGCATCTCATCCACAGTAATAGTGTAGAAAACCTTGCTTGTCTGGCTCACTTGACATCAAACCATTGAATGAGTTTCAAGTTATCTAATGGCAATTATGTCTAATAGCTCACACAAACCAGCCCTGTTCCTCTTTCCCAAGATATCTTTGACAGTGTATGTGAACTACATTATATTCACCTTCAGCTTTATTCACCTGGAGAAAGCTAAAGCAACAGATAGATTAAAAGAAAACATGCAACAGATAAAAACAAACAAATAGATGCATCAGATTTTATTTTTTAAAAACAAGCAAAACATGCATCAGAGAAGCTCAAAAAACACACGTTTGAGCCCGAAGTAAGACCATACTTTTTAAAGGCAAACTTGAGGCTGACTTTGCCCTTCGTTAGCCTATAGCAAAAGGGAATGCCAGTCGCAAAAGTTACATTTTCCCAGCAACAATCAAACTCCCAACATGACCTTCAACTGAAATCCAATTTTCTTGTAACAGGTTCAGCCTTAGTCATGCTTAGCAGATCCATTACCTTAAGAAAAGGAGTTAGCATCCAGCGGGTTGGAGAAAGAGTTCCTGCTCCCCTGGAACAGATCTTGGGCTGCAGTATGAATGAAAGGCAAATTAAATGGTGCATTCTAAGGCTTGTTAGAAACTGCTTGCCTCCAAGTCTGTCAAGAGCAACTGTAATTGCAGTGGAAGGTTACAGCTGAACAGAGAATTTGCCTGGCCTACTGGCTTTGCTCAGAAGCCATACATATTGTACTATCACATATACTATTAAAAATAGAATATGGTCCAGTCAGTCTCTTCCACCTTTGATGTGATGGTTATGTTTGTCTGATTGCATACAGTATTTATTGTAGATTGATCAATACTACACTGGTTGTCTATGAGAAGCCCTTAACCTGAACGGATTCTAATGTGACATTTTGACCAGATTCCACACAGATATACATGCAACAAATTAGTATTATTATTGTTATATAGTAGTATAATAACTATAGTATAGTAGTTTCAATGCAGTTTTTAGTATTCCATTATGGTTTAAATGCAGTTTGAGGTTTTTCCACCCTGAATACAGTTCTGTATAAACACTGAACACTGCAAAATAAAGGTATTGAAGCACAAAGTATCAGCATCAGCAGTTTCAGTCCAAAAGTATTGGTATCAGTATCTGCCTTCACAAACCCATAACGGTCAAAAGCTACTTCCGACAATCAAAAGTCTGAGCCAAAATGCCGTGGCAGTTTGCCAACGAACTACTGCAGCCTTGCTGAAGGGCAATTAACCAATATTTACTTTTTCCTCACAGCAGGTCAGGTTTAAAAAGATAAGCAATCCTTACCCTCCACTAACGTGATAAGATATTCTGTGAAATGCCCAGTGTAACGGCACTTGGGACCATGCTTTCACTTCTGACTTGGAGTAAAATCTCACTGCAAGGTCACAGAGCAGGGTTTCTCCCAGCTGGGGCTGCAAGAGGACCTCAGAGTCAACGGGTCGATAAAGACGAGAGTCATTTTAAATGCCAAATGATCCAATGACTTCTTTTGTTAATGCTAAAATGAAATGTGTTGCACATTTTCCCGTTGTTTCCTCTGTAGTGCTTATGTCATGCAGCCTCACCTTAGTCCTCGTTCTGATGATAATGCCCATGCAGGACTGAGTCAGTACATGACAAATGAAGCTCCTTCTCTGATTCCTTGGGTTATTTCTGTCTGCCGTTATGCCAGCGTGCAAATAAGGTTTATTATGTTGCTCCTGGTATACCAATATGACCTTCTATCTAATAGAGGGAGACTTTGTGGAGGCCTGACCAAGGTAATGTGCGTTGAGTTGTATTTTAGTAGACTAAATGGGAGAGGCACTCCACTGCTCACCTGTTCCTATCTCTTTTCATCAGCTCAATGCTAATGTGTGAAGCCTGCTCTTTTATAAATGTTAGGCTTGAAATGTTCAGTGCTCTGGTATTGGTACCTCTATTCAGGCTTTGGTAATGAATTGCCCTAAGAGCTACTGTTTGTCACTTCTGGTTACAGTGAAAAGGTGCACATTGATATGAACTGGCTTCATTAGATCATGTGATTTGTTATGGACAGTCATCCTTTCATAGGATGAGTACCATGTGTGTGTTTGACTATATGAAGTGGGGGGGGGGAAAGAATCCTATCTGCTCCATCCATTTGAAAGATTGTGCAAAGCTTATGTTGGGTGTCTTTTTATACAACTGTGTATGCTGGCTGTGAGAAAGGAGACAGAGGAAGGGAGAGATTGAGAGACATTTGGCTTGCTCTCCTTTCAAAAGGCTGAGGGTCATCAATCATTTGGTCTTAGCTCCTGAAAATAGGAAATTACAGTGAAAATGAGATAGAGGAACTTCTGGAATCCAGATCCTTAACTGGAAATTTCATGAAGAAATTAGACTGCCGCGGCTGTGCTCACCACTGTTTTACATAAACTATTCACTGAGCTGTGCTACTCCTCCGAAGTTATTGTGCTAAATTCAAAATGACTGTCCATCTCAGTATGGTCTCAGGAATATAATTAATAAGTGTTATAGATGGTCATTTATATCCCTAAAATGAGCAATGGGAAGCCATACAGTATGTACTGGGTAGAAGGGGCAGCTGGCTGTTGTTGCTCAGCAACACTTCTATCTACTGTCAAAATAGAAAGGCAAGGGCAAGGTCAGGAAGGCTCCTATAGCTGCTGAGAGGAATGTGAGTTGAAAATGAACATTGTTGTGCTCTACACACACCTGGCACTACTCCCACCATATCTGTTAGGCTTGACCCGATTAGCAGCTGGGTTCACAGCAAAAGAGGCGGTGGTACGGTGCAACCAAAGGTGTTTATTCACCCACAAAAATGACATAACATGACAGCGACAACAACCGGTTCACAAAAATATGAGAGGCATGGTTGTGAGCAGCTCTCCAGGGTCCTACCAACCGCAGAGCCAGATAAACACTGGCAGCTTTATATACCCTGTCACAGGTAATGTACCTGGATACTACCAACTATAGGGGTCACTTAAAAAACAACATTCAACAATATACTGCCCCTTTAACCTACCATTCTACATATCTATAATGCATACAGTTAAATAGATGTTGGTCTCAAACAATAAATACTGCAACATACAAACAATATATATTTTAGTTCAAACACACACACAACCCACACACCCCTCTGCTATCCCATCACATGGTCCCTCCCGGAACTATACAGACAAGACTGCACAGGTAAGTGATTGCATGAACCAACAATTAAAACCCTTAGATTGCACCAATGTAGTATTGCACTTAGTAGTATATATTGTACAAAGGAAGTGTTGCACTTCATTTCATGTCAGGTTAAGTACTGAACATTTGTTTGCTTCTACAGGTGGAGCTTATCATTGCATCGTTGCAAACAACAAACTTAAAATGTTTAGTAAAATATATATTCAATAAAATACTTTAAATCATGCCTCTGTGTGCAATTATTAATGCTGTGCAAATTACACTGTGCCAACTATTAAATAAACCAAGTGTACAATATAAATAAATAGTGCAAAGTGCTTAGCAACGAAGTGCGCCTTCAGTACAATATCTTTAAAAAATTACACAACTCCTCGCTGTGAAGGGTGTTTTTGTTTGCTTTTCCTATCTACATTTGGCTTGGAAGCAAATATCATATTTCCTCTCTAGTACCTCTCTAGTTGATTTTTAAAAACTATCTGATAATGTTTCATTGAACAGTAACTACTACTATAATATGCTACTATAATGATTATAATAGTGCCTGTACAGTATGTAATGGTGATTGCTGCATGTTGTTGAATGGTTTTGATTGCTTGTATAAGAAGATCTTACATGTTATTATTATATTATCAGTACAGTTTCAGTCAGTATCAGTACATACTGTTTTAAGGTAATTTGAACTCTTCATGCCAACAACGGGATGGAAATTTTCAATCCAAATGACTGACTTTGTCAACACACAGCTAAGATGAATAGCCGGCAACAATGTTAAGCAAATACCACAAATCATTATTTTCATGAAGGCGTAGTGTATCTAGGTCTGTGGTGTTTGGACTGTTTAACCTGAGAGCATCCTAGCAGATAGGGGCTAAATGACCTGCAGCTCAATACACATCCGTATGACACTTTTCACATGTGAGGAACAGAATCTGGAGCGCCAGCTGAGGAAACACACCGGCCCTCCTTGTCCTGAAGAAACTACTGTGACAGAAGCAGATTACTGATGATTAAAGAGCAATGACTGCTATCCGCACTTAAAGCGAGGCCTCCCTATCAGGACAAGATAGTTTCAACTAGTTGTTATTGCTGCAATTGCAACTTAATGTAGTCAGTTTAAGGCACCTTGGCCGAAAAACTGTCCTGTTTCCAGATGAAGTGCAGATATTTGGCTTGAGGGGGCTGTCTGCTTAAGACTGGGAAGAGAACTCAACTATCCTCATTAGCTTGAACGACACCTGTACTTCTATTACGACGACGCTCTCGACCGAGACCGCCTCACAAATGGCGAGGTGGTCGTGGCCTCGGGCTTATCGACCACTGACATTTTATAAAGGCTGCGCTCCTGTTGCCGATTACCTCGGGCCTCTGAGAAACAAGCTGTGATTACATGGCTTCTTTCACGCCACGGCCTCTCCCTTTCTATTCACAATTTGATTTGCTCAGCTGATGGAAACATTAGCCTGCACGGTCTTATTTTCCTGCTTTAGTCAGGATTTTGCATGCCTTGCTCGGCGGCTGTGTGCTCCATCAGTGTCTGCATATCGTCTTAATGTGGCGAGGTTCTGCAGAAGCAGCTTTGGCGAGCACACAAGAGTGATGTGTCTCTTAACCACAAACAGATTCTAGAGGAAGTAAATTGTTACTGCATGGTGAAAACTGACAGTAATGATGAGATTGCTCTCCTGTTCCTTCTAACACATTTATTTCTTTTATTTCTGTACTTTGCTTTAAACGAAAAGCTTTTGCCTTCTCCTTCAGCATACAGAATAAATAGCTTTCTCAAAACTTCCTTTACACCAGAGAAAAGTATGCTCAGTTTAAAGTAATAGCACTTTAAAAGAAAGTGTTCATAAAGATGTTTGTATCATCTGGGAAGGCACTCTTGATTAAATGAGGTTAGATATTGCTTTCTGGGGTTTTCAGTCATTATGTTTCATGCTGCATGACTTTGGAAGTTATTGAAACATTTTAAGTTAAAGCTTTGCACATACTGAATTTTATCTGAGGAGATGCATGGTTTAGTTTTCTCCTTGGCCCTCGTCTCCCCAGGGAGAGGCCCTAAGTCGAGCACTAGAGCCACTCCTCCCTGCGGAAACAGAGGGGAACAAACACAAACTCCAAGCAGATATGGGAAAACGTGGTTGATACCTGATGTAGTGTTAAGCCAGGGCGGAAGTAACAAATTAAAATGACTCTCATTACAGTACCTGAGTAGGTTTTTTGTGTACGGTACTCTACTTTTTTTGTACTGTTTATTTTCTTTAGCATTTTGAAATCAATAGCACTTTTACTTTAGTATGTTTTGAATAAAGTATTAATTCACTACATGACAAAACGCATCCATTACAGTGTAAATGAGCACAGATCCTGTAGACGTGTATTCAGTTCTATGCACTGAAGCACTGCGACACGGTTAAATGACCTAATTCCACTAACGTTACCTAAATACCACAAGCTGACATCACCTACCGTTAAAAATTTGTAGGGCAGCGAAGACGAGTTACTGTCTGCAAATCCCTGTTACTGACTGTGGAACGTTTTCACACCGTGCTGCTGGTCTGCTGTCTGTACATCTCCAAATTACAGACATGACGTGATCGATTTTGATCCATTTGTATACACTGAGCATCTTTTGATTTTGTGCCTCTGCTTATGGGAAACATTGCATCTCACAGTCAAAAAGGCACTCTAGAGGCCATCTGACGGAGCACATCGTCTCACCAAGCGTAACCTGACTGACCGAGTGACTGACTGACCTGAATTTACAGTAATAACTGTAATATTAAAGGGATAGTTTGGATTTTTTGACGTGGGGTTGTATGAGGTACTTATCGATAGTCAATGTATTACCTACAGTAGATGGCGGTCGGCATGCCCCCAGTTTGGAGAAGCAGAGAGTAGCACCAGCATGGAAGCAAAGCACTGTACTGCTGTGGGCGGAGCCAGCAGCAAAACGTATTTTAGCCTTCTAAAAGAAGGCCCACCTAAAAAATTTTTTATCAGTTTAAGAGTACGCTATATGAAGAATATTTTCAGAGCTTTACCTTGCCATCAGACAGCCCTTTCCTTTGGCACTGCATTTTCTCAACTGTCTCAACGCCGCAGATCAGCTGTTTGGTTCAGAAAGTGCTGTTGCGGCGTAATACAGTCGCAGCATGTGTAGGAATACGGAAGTTCTACGGTTGACAGTTGACTTTGTTGACAGTCGTTTAAGAGTTTTATACCTATTCAGTGGTATTATCAACTAACATAAGCATAGACAACTAACATGCATAGACTTCTGCTCTTGTGCATTGCACTGCTGTAGTGGGTTACTAGGCTGTACCGCAAAACAGTGAGCTGAAGGTTGACTGACAAATTCCCCTCCTGTATAGTCAATATTGGGACTGCTATACCTGAGCACTTTCCTATATGTTGTTCCCTTGAGGTGAGAGAGTGGCTGCTCGATGGGCTTTTGTCGCTGAACCAAATCACCAACAGTATACTAACAATACACAGTAGCATGCCTAGAGGGACAGAGGGCAGGGTGGGAGGTGAGGTGATGAACAGGCAGCATGTTCAGAAAACCTGATCAATCTTAGCTGTTTCCTTTGCTTTTACACCCGCATGCAGTAGCTCAATAGCTCATCCTAAACTAAGGATTATGTGATGGTCCAGTTCCTGGTCAAGTCGAGTGTAACTGTGTTTTCTCATTAAAAGAATGGTCCTTCTGGTGGTAAGCTGGGGGTTTGTTGCAGAGCTTGTTGGTCTACACTTGTAAAGTATCACGGTTGAAACACTATGAATATTTCAATTCACAGTTTCCCTTACAAAAAGAGTCACATGTGAAAACCCCCATGTTGGTTTTCATATGTGAACATGTGTAATTTCCCATGTGAAAATGATTGTCAGCTGTGAACTTTCTCTTTGCATGTAAAATAAGGTTTTCACATGTGAAACAAATACGTAATGGCAGGTGAATTTGATGTAAAAAGTAGTCAAATCTGTCACATGATGAGAAACTACAATGTGAAAAAAATCACGTTCACATATGAAAACCCAAAGTACAAAACTGAACTTTAGATTTTGACCTCAGACGTTTTTTGTAAATATGATTTTCATGTGTTTTGTCTGTATTGATAACTGTGTCTTTCTGTGTCTAGTACTCACTTGTATTTAAGGGAGTTGACAGTGACATTTTGCTTTATACCCAGACGTTGCTGTTGCTGTTGAAAAAAAAAAAAAGACAATAAAAGACAATAGACAAAAGACAATAAAAAATTCTGCATTGGCGCTGTGGGACCCCCACTAATACTCAATCTATTTTCAAGACACATATGAAAACCAACATGTGTCCAAAAAGTGTGCATTTTGAATTCAAATGTGTGTTTTCACATATGACTTTTTGTAAGGGATGGACTTGGATTTTGTTGATGGACACCCTGAGGTACCAAACAGTGGAATATTGACAGTCCGTTAATGAGGTTAAAGTTATATAAAATTTGAGCTCGCTTCACTAATTGAGATGTGTACATCATGAGCTGACCTTGGTGACACATAACTGCCTTTAGACAGCAATATATCATAAAAGGCAATACCAATCAAAAGCAGGAAAAATAGTAAATGTACATTTCAAGGCAGAAGCTGCTGTATGCCAGTCATTTTGCTCTCCATTGCCAGAGGGATTCAAAACATAGATTTTCGGTATGAAAAACCATTAACCGTGTATAATATCTTCTCACTGCGAGATTCATTATACAGAGAATAGCTGAGTATATTGACAAGCATGTAAATGAACTGAGGAGTGGGAATATGATTCCTTCATTATCCAAGAGATTGGCTGGAATCCTGTACGAAAAGAAAATGTTCATCATCACCGCAGCATTCTTTGCTTATGCAAATTTGTTCATGTTCTGCTAACCACACTGTTGAGATAAGCATCATTTCCTGCTTGTTCTTCATCCTCAATATGAACACTTCAAGTCTAATACAGCTGGAAGGCAGAGGCAGGCAAATAAATAAGGCTCACAGAGCCAGGGCCATTTCATCGGTGCAGCTGCCCATTCCTGAGGCTCTTACTCTGATGTCTCGTCCTCTTGGGCACTTTAGCTCTGCTCAATGTCTCATTTTCACCCCTTTGGATCTCTGACTCTTCACCAAATCAATGTGCTGCTTCCTGGCCAGGAGATTGGTGTCAATGTGTTGTGCTGCACAGAATCATTGGATACATTTGTCCATTCTAGTGTGTTTTTATATTTACATTTGCCCTGAATATCCCTCCATAAGTGTATGCTATAATAGTTCAAAACCCAAAATGAATATCGTCCATTTTGCAGGTACCCGTTTCTATACAGTACTGGCAGGACATTGGCATCTCTTCTCTCATGGATCAGTTGTGTTTCAATGTGCAATGTGCGAGTGCTGTGCAAAACAGGTGTGATGGAGCTCAAACTTTAAAGGTCATATTTAATTGTTTGAGGCTGAATCCGTTGCGTCTGGACAAATACTCCTCTAAACTGATGCACTAATTACAGAGCAGTCTCCTGCAAAGCTTTCTGCAAAGTGTATTGACTGCATGATCATACATCAGGATATTTTGAATCACTAAAATTGAACAGAAAATGGAGCTTTTAATCACCTTTTAATCTCTGTGAATGTGGAAAAAGGAAATGAAAAGTGGAAAAAGGTTTCTTTGAAAACCACTTGTCACCATTCCAACCTTTTGGAGTCTTTATTTGTTGATGTGGACGAGATGGAGAGGAGCAGAACAGCTGATCAGTAGTTGTAGTGATTTACAAATGCTGGACAAAAGTGCTCATAATGTTGTTCTTGTTGCTCTTTCTCTCTCTGCCCTACTCTCTATCTCTCAACACGTGACGCTATTGCATATTTATTCATACAAATAAAGGTACTTCATTGGTGTCAAATTCTGTGCATGTGTTGAAAAGATATGGTTTAATGTCAGATTGTTTATTTTGACAAATTTATGAATATTCATCAAATTCTTATTCAGGTCATTCATTTCATTTACCTTTTACAAAGACAATCAGTTTACCCTCCTTTTTACTTACATCAGTGTGTGTGTGTGTGTGTGTGTGTGTGTGTGTGTGT
>OMOV01083767.1:7656-21886 GCA_900312565.1 Beryx splendens | reverse complement strand
GTTTTTTTAAACTATAATTCTACACTGATTTTATATGTGCAATTTTTGATCACTAATATATTATGTATTTGTATTTTATATGTTATATATATATATATATATATATATATATAGTACCTCTTTAATTGTATTTTGTATTGCTTTTATGTCTACCTGCCCAGGGACTGCGGATGAAATTAGCTAATAGCTATATCTGGTGAAATGCATCTTCTCTCATTAATTGAGAATAATGTTTTTTGTACAGGGTCCCTGATAAAATAAACATAATAAACTAAAAAAATAAAATAAAACTAAACATAAAACTGGTATCCACAGATGTGTCTACTCATACACAACAACTTTGCCATAAGGGGCATGATCACAAAATGGATTGAGAATTCGGGTTGTTCGGGGATATACCTGCTTGTCAGTCACCGACAGCACATGTCTAGTTTTACACCTAAAATGGTTGGTACTGGTTGTATTGGATCCTGATGAAAACTGAATAAAGTGGGGGAGCAACCAAAGGTAATTAAATGAATACATTTGAGTATTAAGTAATTTGGTTAGGCCTGCTAATTACAATTTTAAGCAGGTAATCAGTAGGCCTAGGTCTAATCTTTTAGTGGGTGATAATTTAAAAGTAATTTTCCCTATGTGACCAGCAGCCTGGTTGGCACTGAAGAGAAGGAGGAGGTGCATCAATCCTCTCCACATCAGGTAGGAGTTCTTCATCAGGTCCGTTCACACTGTAGCGCATGTCTACTTCCATCAAGATGAACTGAGGCATTGATTGCCCTCTTTTATTTTTCAGAGATCAAAAAGACCAAAAAGAAGAAGAACAGAGTCCGACGCTTCTTCCGTCGGCTATTCCAACCACTGAGGAAAACAGCCAAGGAAACAGAGTGACTGAAATCCCACTGCAAAAAATAAATTTAGTGTTGCATTGCAATCAGTCCGTATCAGTCTTTTTTTTATTTACTGTGGAATTGATGCATTGTAAAATTCAGAAATTATCATACAGGAATTGCATGATACATATACACATGCAGTCAACTCAAGAATTATTGTCACCCTTCATGAAAATGAGCAAAATTTATTGTATAAAATAAATACAATTCTATTTTTTTATTGATCTCATAATCCAGAAACTGTATTGCTTTCATCATTTCTTATTTCACTGAGGTCAAAATACGAGGTTGCACACATGTAACACCCATTTGTCATCCATCACTTTGTCAAAAATCAAAGAGCTTTCAACTCAGAGGAGACAGATAGTAAAATACCACTAAGCACATGCAGTCAGGGCAATAATCAATAAGTTTTAGAGATCTGGAGCAGTTACAAATTCACCAGAAAGCATGTGCATATTGTCCCCATGAACAGGGAGGAAGATGGTGAGGGAGGCAAAGAGGAACCCAAGGATCATAGTTTCACAACTGCACAGTTGAGTGGAATGCTGAAGTGTCAAAATCAACAGTTAGATGCCTCCTCCATGTCATCCAGCTCTTTGGAAGGGTTGCAGGAACGAAGCCCTTACTGAATGCAACCCATAAACTGAAGCGCCTGAACTTTGACAAGCATCACTGGAACTACAATTGTGTGTTGTTGTCAGATGAGACCAAAATTGAACTTTTTGGCCATGCACACCATCGGCATGTTTGGCAACAAAAGACGGCTATGGTAATACTAACATTAACACATGAAATATGGTGGAGGATCTTTGATGCTTTAGGGCTGTTTTACTGCTAGTGGTCCAGATCGTGTTAGTAAGAGTTTAATATGGAAGATGGTTCATAAGAAAATCAACTAGCTCCATGGATCCAAGTGGTCTCAAGTCAGAGGTAGCTGGGCTGTTCGTGCCCAGTGTGCACTGCGGTGCCTAATTATGGTACGCGCTCTTTACGCTGCAATATTGTGCCATTCATATGTGCATTTGTACTGCATAAAAATTACTAGTTATCAATGTACTTTGGTTAGACCTGTGCATTGCTGGATGGCATGCATTGATAGACATCGGTGCGTGAAAATATCAGTCCATTAAAAAAGTTGAAACCAGCTGGACTTTTGACAGAGACCAGGTAAAGAAACTAGCAATCAGGTAAACTGCTTCAAAATGTTTCGAGACTTAACCCACAGCAACTAGCCTAAACCTAGGTGTTTTCAGCTGAATTTGACAGATGCCAAAGATCCCATGATTGGCTTGTACACCAGGCAGGCTAGAAGCCACACACATGGACATTCACTTACGAGCAGATCAATGATTTTACTTATAGTAGGTAAGTCAATGCATGAATTAAATGTTTTGTTTTGATCGTGATTTCCATTCATTGGTTTGAGATGCAAGATAAAACAGACAGGCAACTCTCATTTGACTAAATGTCAGACGAAAGCTTAAGCAGGTAGTTTCATCAAGAATAATCTTGAGAACTTCACAGAGAGGGATACCATGGTCACACTGAAAAAAATGAGGATTCCTATGGAAATCCTGACTAGAGTTAGCCTGACAAATCCATGTTGAATTAATTGGTTACACAAAGCCTACGGCGCTCTGGTCCCTCTTCCTACCTGCTCCATCAGGTTCTGCTGGAGAAGAACTGGAGCTCCCAGCACTCTGCTCTGCTCATATTGGGGGCTTCAGTCCGGGTCTGGGCTCCTCAGACAGACAGGACAGAGAGGACAGATCTCCAGGAGGTTTCACAAAAAACCTCTAGCTCACTGCACACACACACATACACACAGAAGAAACCGGATCAATGACAGATGTTGGGCCAAGAAAAATTACCCAAAATTGACATCCATAGTAGGAATCTTAGGTAGGAATGCATGGTAAACATAGCTAGAGTTAGCAAACAATTTCCCTACGATTACCTGTCAGCTGAGTGTAGCTGAAGTGCGGGGTGCTGTTGGCAGCTGTCTGGATTCTGTGGGGAAGTGAACTGCTCCTCTTCTCTACTGCGGTGCCAGGTCCTTATCCAGGTGCTGATAATATATTAAAGTAATATTTTGACTTTTTTCTCCAAATTACCACTTTATTCTCATAATATTATGATTTTTTAACGTCATTTAGCCCATGGGGTAAGACCAGCCTCAGAACCAGGAAAAATAATGGATTGCAAAGTATTACCAAATCAGCAAATAGATCCCGCCCCATTCACTTTGATTGACAGACGGCTGAGACGTTATCAAAAGTGACATTATGAAATGAAGTGTTATTATGAAATAAAAAGAGGAGCAATGAAAAAGAAAAAGGCAAATAAAAGAACTACTTTGAAAAATTTATTTCTGAATAATATGATCATGTAATTGAAAATAAAAGCCATTTGAAAACTAAACAAAGTTTTTTATGAAATAAAAATACAATTAAATATAGTCATGCTATTGTGAAAACAATAATTATGAAATATTTAATATTTTTTTAAATAAAGGAAAACAATCAATTAATTAATAATTTATTTCTGTAATTATTTATTTCACTGACATATTTATTGTGACTATTTTGGCCATTTTACCACAAAGTCAAGGTCAAATAAAAAACAAGTTTGCAGTAGCCTAGGCAGTAAGGTCGTGTGCATTGAAGTCAGCTAGTTGTATAATTTCCTCTTGTCCTGTCCAACATACATTTCTGAATGTTTAAAACAGCATTTCATTTAGTTGGCTGTTCTCTTGCACAGTGAGTTGTAGTACACCACTTCAGTTCGGACAGTGGAACACACGCTGTTAGCTACGGCAAAGATTGTTTCGGCCGTGGTGTTAGGGGTGTGGGACCACTGGGAAACGGACGGGCGCTAATGTCTGCAACACCCGGTGTTTGAGTTGTGGGATGGAGTTTCGTTGACACTATCCAGACAGTAACGTTACGTTAAATTTGTAATTACCGTAATCATTATCGGCTTAGCAACACAGCGATACTTATCGGGAACACTCACCCGAGCAATATGGCAGATAACATTGTAAGTATGACACGAGCTTGTATTGTTGTTAGTGAGGAGTCGGACTCAGCTAACGTGAGCTAGCTTATTAGCCGAAGTCCGGAGTGATGAGGCAGCAGAATTAGCTTGCTAGCTAATGTTAGCTACCCATCGCTAGCCAGAGAATGACTGGGGCCTAGTTAGTAAGCTAACCAGCTCACCGTAGCCTTTGGCTATCTTACGACGTCCAACTGAAAAGACGCATAGTTGGCTAACGGTGAAGCTAGATAAACAACTGAAAAATCTGAATCAAACTCTGAAATATTGTTTAGCATGTTAGCTCGCCAGCTAGCCAGGTTATATGTTGTGTGATTTTCAAATAAGCGTGAATGTTTCTTGTGGGTTGCAAAAAAGTGACATTTTTGTTGACTTTGTGAATGAGCCCTAACGCCGTGACAACGTTAGCTACCCAACAATTAATTCAACGTAAAACCTTCAACGTAGCCATAACTAGTTGAAGCCGCTTGGATGAAAGGTAACGTCAGACGCTCGTGAGCTAACATTACTGTTTTGCACTGTCATCGTTGTCATGCTGTCCTGACACTGACACCTCTGTCAGAGCAGGAGTTGTTTGACTGAAAGGTATTGGGGGATCGCTCTCAGGCAGTTTTGGGTTTACCCTATCTTTGCCTCACAATTAATTTAGACTACTGACACTGGACTCCTGAAACCCAAAGTATTTGAATTGACATACAGACCACTGAATGCAGTAACGTTATGTGTGGGGTTTCATTTGGGCTCTTTTGTCTCTCATTAAGATCATCAGGGTACAGTCCCCAGATGGGATGAAGAAAATTCCTTCTACCAAGAGGGAGACTGCTGCTGCTTTTCTGAAGAAGGTACTGTGTGGAAAATGTAACAATTTGGTCAGAGTGGGTCATAACGTGTTATCAGAATCTCATAGGCCTAATACAACACTCTAATTTTCTTAGACTTCACATTGAGACCATATTTCCAATAAATCCCTCAAGGTAATAATTTTGTTCCAAGTCATTATGCCCCCCTCATTCCCAGTATTATTAAGCCCACCTCTGCAAGCATGTTTTTGCCAGTGGTACAACACGTACACCACAGCTTTAACGTGCTGTACCTCTACAGCGGTGCTAGTATCGATGCGTACTTTGTCGTCACAAAGTACACCCGTGTTTCCCTGGATTTTGCCTGTGCCTGCTCAGTGTTAATTTATGTATGAAGCTCTGCAGGAAGGGCCAGGGCAGTGCAGCGCTGCAGTGCTCCCCTATGCCCGGCTGGCTAACAGGAGGAATCCTCTCTGGATGCGTGGCTCGCCGGGAGCTTTGTGTTCAGAGAGTGTGGCAGATGCACCGCTTTGCACGGTTGTGAAATGTAGCCTTATCACAGCTGCTTGCTGGGTAGTGGTTTAAGCCCCAGCTCCTACCCCACATATGAGGGTATGGAAGGAAGAACAGAAGGAAAATGTGTTTTTGGTGAAAAATGAGTGGGTGTGAAAGAGTAAGCCTAGTTAGTTTTGTTCCGTCTTAACTCTGCAAACATCAGAACACAAACATAAATGACATAATGACATAAATGGGATTTGAATCACCACATCATTGGATCTTGAATCCCCAAAATAGAAGAATGATTCATCAGACTGGTCACAGTGGAGTGTTGCAGCAGCAGCACCTCATTAAAAATTCATGTATCTTTGTTAAAGCAGGATTGTGCTTTCTGCAGATCAATGAAAAGAGTATTCTCGTTCCCCACTAATGTGCAGCCAGAGGAAAAGAGAACAGTGAGTGTGAGGCAGTGCAGAGAAAGTCTGTCAGCCCCACAGGCTATTTTTCTGTAACTGAGACAAGGAATGAATAGAACTGAAAATAATGTCTTATCTCATAAAGTCTGACAGTATACAGTTTCGCCCAGCATCCAGCGATAGCATCTTAAACTGGGTCCTGTTGTGTGGCTTGAGTAAAATAAGTGCTTTATGCTTATAGAGCTTCAAGCCTCAGACTGTCCTCTTTGCTCAGAAGATCTAGCAGCATTGACCTAAAGTTGAGAAAACGACAGTATGGCTACTGTTTCACAATGCCAGGTTCATGAATTGCTAGTACATTGGTGTTACTGTTTAGGCCTAAATACTACATAGTCGTAAGCCATTGGTAGATGGCCTGTGATGTCTACATGTCATCAGATGTCATGGCATCTGTGTCACTGTCATGGCTACTGAATATATTCAGCGTCATATACATTCAGTTTTACTGCAAGGATAATCATGCGCTGATGTATACATCGCAGCTCAAAAGTTCACTAGGTGTTGTTGAATTAATTCTACCTCAGATGATGAAGTATAGGCTGGTGACCAGCATCTGGTTGAGTCCCTGTCTGATATGAGATGTGATGATGAAGCTGCCATGGGATACTCTCTTGGCTGGCCGATTCGGAGTGCTCTTAATAGCTCTGAGATTGGCTTGCTCTGCGATGACCTTACGAGCTGCTCCCACAAGCCCACTTTCTCCAATGCCAGGCTGCTCTGATAATCTGCTTTGACAGGTTAATTGGCATTTGAAGATTGGACACCCGTTTACTCAAGCATATTTTTCATTGGTACATGTTTTTTATGTCTGTTTTCATTGGTACATGTTTTTTTTAATAGGGTAGATTCCAAGGAAGGATGAATCATTTCTACTTTCATAATCAGCTTGGCTTGATTGAAAACATAATTTATTTTGATTTTCAACATCAAGTGCATTTCATAGCACATAGAAGATTAGTGTCTTCTTGATTGTAGGCAACATTATGCAAGGTTGACTCGAGCCCTTTTTCATCCCTGCTAACCAGCACATGACACTCTCCTCTCTCTCAGGTGGCCAAAGAGTTTGGATTCAATTCCAATGGCTTCTCCATCTACCTGAACCGCAACAAGACTGGAGAGATCCTGTCCCAGAACAAGACCCTCAGCCTGCTAAAGATCAAGTGAGTGGTAGCAATGTTAATCATGATCATTTTTAGAACTGTAAAAGAACCTAAATTTGACAACTTATCAGTCACTACCTAAGTTATTTAGAACCTAAAAGGCATTTAATTTTTAAATTGTGTTCTCTAGTCCTATGGAGACCTATCCAGGTTTGGAAATATCATGAAAATCTTGTTGAAAGTCTTGGTTTTCATCTAGTCAAATGTCTAACATTGAGCTTCTGGAAGATTTAGGGATCTGCTTAAAGGAATAATGACACGTATAATTTATTTCTATATTATATATGTCCAGGTGATAGTTGTAGCTAATCAAAACAACAACTGGCGCATTCAAATGTGCCATTCAGAAAAAAGTAACGTGTGAACATAGACGCTAACACATTGATCATGAAAAAACTGTCATGGAAAAGACATAGAATTTTGTGTCAAATGCAACTACCCTGGAATGTTTTTACATGCAGACCACACTGGATTATTTATGCAGCTTGACCCAAAAAATACACTTGAAATTGCTTGATATAATTATAATCACATTTAATTCTAGTAAAAATGAAACCTGAGAATATGTGCACTACAGAAGGTCATCCTATTTGGAATGAGAGGAAATTGGCCCAGTTAATGGATTATTTGGCTGCATGTTAATGTACTCAATTGTGTTTTCCTTGCCACTTGTATTAGTTTTGTCTTTGTTGTAATCATGTTTTTTTCTCCCTTCCTCTCATCTCCCTCTCTAGGCATGGAGACATGCTGTTCCTGTATCCCTCAGGCTCCTCAGGATCCACCGGGGAGGTCATGGACACGGCCACCCCACACTCATCTTCATCACTACCCTCCACCTCCTCCTCGTCCTCTTCATCATCCTCTTCATCCTCTTTGATTCATCGCTCTCACTCAGCACCCCAGATCCAGGAGGATGAGATTGATCAGTACCTGGCCAAGCAGGATGGCAAAATCTACAGGAACAAAGATCCACAGCTGTAAGGATTGATTTCTGATTTGATTTTTTCCCACAGACCTTTTGCATGAGTAGGTTGAACAGACAAAAGCCAACACAAAGATAAAAGTGAGCTGCAGATCTCAGTACCTACTGATTGTTTGCGTATTGCAGATGTCGACATGGTGCCCTTGGAAAGTGTGTGCACTGTGTACCATTAGAGGTAAGCAAATTTGTCTCTGTTTTTTGTGTCTTGCCTTGACAGATCATAATGTTAGCACCAGCACTGTTAACCTGCGTTTTCTCAATTTTGCTCTGACTTGCCTTCCTCGCCAGCCTTTTGACGAAGACTACCTGAATCACCTAGACCCGCCAGTCAAGCACATGTCATTCCACGCCTACATTCGCAAGCTGACCGGTGGTTCTGATAAGTAAGAAGCACCACCAGTTGTTGTTGATTTCCTCAGCGGAAATACCCATGCCCTGCTTGTCAAAATGTTAACATCCTCCCTGATCTCTTCTTCCACAGAGGGAAGTTTGCAGCCCTGGAGAACATCAGCTGTAAGATCAAGTCAGGCTGCGAGGGCCACCCTCCTTGGCCAGAGGGGATCTGCACCAAGTGCCAGCCCAGTGCCATCACCCTCAACAGACAAGTATGTGCCGATACCTGTGTGCCTGCAGCAGAGAGTAAGGAGTGTAAGGGTCAGGACTGTAGTGCTTTGTCAACAGTCCTGTGAGCTTAGACTGATCCTGGAAGAGATATGGGTTAAGAGAAATAAGAGAAAAGGAGAGAGCACATGAATTTATATATCTTTTTTTTGCTCCCAGAAATACAGACATGTGGACAACATCATGTTTGAGAACCACACCATTGCTGACCGCTTCCTGGACTTCTGGAGGAAGACGGGCAGCCAGAGGATGGGCTATTTGTATGGCAGGTACACCGAACACACAGACATCCCTCTGGGCATCAGAGCTGAGGTGGCTGCCATCTACGAGCCCCCACAGGTGAGTGCTGTCTGCATTCATTTTACTGGCTTCCTACATAGGTCTGGAAATGTATGGTGTAAAAAAAAACAACAACAAAAGAGTAATTTTCAGAGCTTGAAAAGTTAAGAAATTGCATAAAATGTTCTGTGAAGTATGGGTGAGATACTGTTATGTTTTGGACCCCCTGTCATCTTGCAAAGTTACGTATATGATGCTATGTAAAGCCCTTTATACACAAGACAGGAATAAGCATTTTCCATAGGAACTTGTCACCCTACCTCTTTTCTGTATTGAATCAGGTGCTGTCTTAATTGAATTTGCGTACTCGGATACAATACAAAGCTCGGATAAAGTTTATAATTCATCATGAAGTACAACAGAATGAGGATTTTGAAGGACTATGTTGTCTCAAAATGTTACCGCCCAGTATGGAGGGTGTCCTTATTGATTTATCTGCCAAAGTCAGGTTTTACCAGCATTCGGCAGGTGGCAGATGTTCGGACTCTGCTCTTGCATATCATGACGGTTGTTGTTATGAAGCATAATCTTCATCTATACAGGGGTGGCATAATGAATTGGGGCTAGGCAGTATGACAATCAAAATAAATCATATTGAACACTGACCACAACTTTCAAATCAAGATAAGAAATTCAGGTCTGGCAAAAGTATGAAATTGTGAAAACATTTCAGTACAGCATAGGAATTTATTTTAGTTTAGGATTTATTTCCTGCTCACACATGGTGAAGAAAGCAATTAGTGCTGGTTGTGTTCAAACTGGCATATTAGATTAGGTGAGACTGAAATAATTGGGTCATCACAGCCGCAGACAGTAGGTATAGATGACAATAAGACAAATATCATACTGAAGATAATACAGAGTAATTACAACAGTTAGAATAGCAAACCAAATAATACAGCATCTTTGGTAACAGATTTACAGATTTGATATGCAAGTATGCACCGCAGGCTACTCTCATTATTAGGTATACAGATGGAAGGACACAAATGTGTCCGGACTTGCAAATATGTATTGTAAGCTGTTCACATTTAACGGTTTAACAGATTGTGGGTAATGTATGTACAGAAACATGTGCAGATGTGCATCTTCTGCAAACCACCTTGCAAATTAACACGACAACATTAAACTGGCGCTTGTGATCAGACACTGAAACGCCAACATCAAGAAAGCCCACCGCTCCTCGACACAGTTGTAGTAACCTTGGCTGAATACAGGGGGGCAGTAGACTCAAAGGTGGATACATGCACAAAAAATAGAGCAGCACTTTTGAATGTTCAAGCTGTTGTTCTGAAGAAAATGTGGTTATTTGATGTTTTTGTTCAGATTTTTGCTACTATACCTTCATTTTTTTGGGTACTTGTTGCCAATAGTCATATGTCCATAAGTCTTATCAAATCAATAGGAGTGTTTAATTTTCAGTTACTTGGAACAAATAGTATATTCTATCCATCAATAACTGAAAGTACTCACTCAGTATTTTTCTTCTCAAATTTGTCTGATCATTCTTGATTATATTTGTCCCTTTCCTGTCATTAATTGTTGTTTAGTTTCACTTTTTTAAAGTAGCTTGATTGACTGAATTTATTTGATAATCTTAAAAACAAGTACATGAGTAAAATTCAGCCAGAGCAATATCTTGAGCTACAGTTTAAAAATAAAGCTCCGGAGTTTATTTCCATTGTGGTCCTCAAGAGGGGTGGGGGGTTGTTAAAAAGACAGCATGGCGTCCTGCGCAGACCGAGGCGTAGGTCTCGTCTCGACACCGACACAGTCCGTTCCTACACATCACGAGTTGGTTTCACCGTTCTTCCCTCATATGTTTCAGAATGCCACTCAGAACAGCCTGGAATTGCTGGAGGATCCCAAGGCTGCAGCTGTGGACGAAATCGCTGCCAAGCTGGGCCTGTGCAAGGTTTGGCTGCTCTTCCTGCTGTCTGCTGTATTTGAAACTACATTAAACCCTTCCGACACTTAGCTGATCTGGGATCACTCGGTGCAACTGTTTTAAATGAGGCCGTTTCCTATCTTGCTTCCACATTTAGTTTTCACTCCAGCAGTGTGACAGACTGAATCTTGAACTCGGTGGACTTTTGCCAGCAGTGGTGGGCGATGTCATTTGAGATATTTTAAGTACAAAAAGTGAGAGAGCCTGTTTTTTTTTTGCCAGGGTTTTCAACGGTTCACTTGCTGCAATATTTTGTTAATTATAGGGCAGGTGTCACAATTGAGTATTTTGACTTTTGTCATTTGGGACACTCACATAAACTCTTTGAAAAAAACAATACATTTTTTATGTATTTATTTACAATACTTACACTCGTGTTTCGTCTTCAGTTGGTGAAATAGCTTGCTGGTGTTACCACCCCTGTCAAAGAGTTGTGCAACAAAGCTAGCAGTAGATGTTTTCCAGAGTCGGTTTCCATGGCTTTTTTTGGTCTTATCTGCAAAAGCAAACTGCAAAGTGAAGAAGATGCGAATGTGAATGATGCTAAAAAAGTATCAAATGGACGACTATATCTGAAATCTCATAATTGTTCAGTTGCAACAATTTGAAGACGTGTTGATAGGTCGCGTTTTAATTGCTTTTTGGGTTCAACTGTTGGAGAGTTTGCTGTGTATGTGTGTTGGACAGCAGCATTCCCAGCTAACTGAAGCTACCTAGAGCTCTGCCGTGAAGTAAGCCATGAAATATTGACCACAATAAATCGGCATGATGGCAAAGACTAAATAAGCCCTAGGTTGAAAATAACCTGAATTATCCTTTAAGGATGAGAGGAACTCTGCCATGGTCATTATCAAAAGTTATCAAGCTGGTTTAATTTAGAAATGGAGGAAGATTAAAGTAGATATTGTTTTATTGCCCAGCACTACCACATGGCAAATGTGAGGTCTGTTCACCTCCAGCCTTTCAGGCTCATCTGGGAGAAACAGTACGGGCAAGTCTAAACCTTAGCAAAGATTTCTACCAGTGTAACGTTTGTACTGGTGTACTGCCCACCACTACATGTGTCCTTTGTCTGCCTAGTTTGCCCGTTCCTTTCCACTGGTCAGAGACGGGGAGCAGCTATCTCAAGTGCGTGAGGCTGTCATCAATATGGTGGCATTCTCAGAATTCCTGAAGCTTCAGAGCGCGATGGTGCAAAGAGCTTCCATATGTTGCCCAGGCCATAAACGTACCAAGTCCGTATATCACCTATACTTTTCTTGTTAAAAAGGGGAAAAGGCCTTTTGATTGAGCGCAGAACTTTGTGTGCTGTGTATGGACAGCATTTACCTTTTCTGTCCTGCATGCGGTGCTACTGTACTGTTTATGGGTGAGTTCTATGATTGTGGTGTGTGGGTTAGGAGGATGATTTTGCTGTAATTCACCTGTTTTCTCTCCTCTGGCCTGTAGGTGGGGTGGATCTTCACTGACCTGGTCTCTGAGGATACACGGATAGGCACTGTTCGCTACAGTAGGAACAAGGTGAGGATCCATATAACTCTACGCAGTTACGTATTTCAGGCTAAAGCAAGTGAGACATGCTGTATTTCAAATCCTAATTATTGTCCTTACTTTTGTCAGGACTCGTACTACCTAAGTGCGGAGGAGTGCATCACAGCTGGATACTTCCAGAATCGATATTCAAATCCCTGCAGACTCTCCAGAGACGGCCATTTTGGCTCCAAATTTGTGACCGTGGTGGCAACAGGTAAGTGATCGGTTACTCTGAGGTGAAGTTGGGCTTGAGTGTTGAGATGAGCTTCGCCACCTCTTATTCTAACTTTAAAGTAAAACTGAAATAGGATTCTGCTGCTGTTGTGTCTACACCATGAACATTAACGTTAACATTTACCTAAAATATTAACTTCCCCCCCCAGTTTCCTGTACTGAGGCCCGTAATTTGATAGTGACTGTTCAAAAAGGTATCTTGCTGAATTCAAATTAAACCATGAGCCAGAAGGGCTTTCCATGCAGGACTATATTGAGTGGCAGTATCTCATGACTTGAGTAGGAACTTGACCATCCATTAAAGACGGTGTCTTATTTAGAACAATTAAAACGTGTGCTTTGTTTTCAGTCTAACTCTAGGCAAAGCCATTATTAAAATTACAATACTAGTAATTGAACAACTTCACTTTACTTCTCATTGACCACCTAGTTGCACTCTGCAGAAATATACATCCCATTAGGGTATTCAGAAGCATGTGAGGTGCCTGAGTTGCTCCTTAATCCCCTCAAGCAGGTCCATAGTGGACTTAGTTTTGAGGCCAGTGGAGCAACAAGACTCAACTCAAGCTCTCTGAGGCTCTTTGTTTGGTCTGTGTTCAAGGCCAAGTGTTCCTGTGTTCCATTGCAAAGCTGCAAGACCTCCCCTCATACTAACTTCGCAGTGACTTCATTGCTGTCATGTGCATTGAAGAGGCGCTGGCAGCCAAAGCTGATGTCTTGGATACACATTTAGTGCCAGCTTGGGCAAACTCCTCTCTGTTTTTACTTTCCCTTGTCTAAAGAAGCAGTGTGTTTGAAAATGAGTTACATGTTTATAGGGCCGAAGAATATTTGGATATTGATCACTTAAAGTACACCACATTGACAGAGACAATAGGCTGCTGTGATTGTAGCCTTCCCATCTTCCTGTAATGGTAATTGTGATTTATTCCAATATCTAGTTATTTTCAGGCACCCAGGAGTATTTAGCAATTTGCATGACTATTTATTTGTTGTTGGGACAGCCATTGTTGATGGTGATAGCTCAGAAACTCCTGAGGGCATAAGTCATGAGTACTGTGTTTGAGCAAAATGAACTATCGCCTTAAGCAGGTGTAGGGTTGCACTACTGAATAGTTAGTAATATGAAAATGGAAATATTTCTTCAGCCAGCAACAAGGGGAAATGGCATAACTTGACTAGTGTTGCAATGTTCTGCAGGTTAATATATTACAGGTTAATGTCCTCCTGTGCTCTGTCTGCAGGCGGTCCAGACCAACAGGTGCACTTTGAGGGCTACCAGGTGTCCAACCAGTGCATGGCTCTGGTGAGAGACGAGTGCCTACTGCCCTGTAGAGACGCCCCGGAGCTGGGCTACGCTAAAGAGTCCAGCCCCGAGCAGTACGTACCGGACGTCTTCTACACGGTAATAAGCCACACACCACACAGGCCCAGGCTTGTAGCTGCACACATATACGAGGACAGACACACACACACGTGCAGCTGCCACTACGATATTATTACACATATATAGTGATAGCCAAAGGTCGAAATCCATTCTATCTGAGCATCACAGAAATTATGAGACTGCATCTCTAACGATCAGAATGATGACGCCTTTTGAGTGAAAGATGCTTGTCGTTGAGGGCAGCCATTGTCAGTCAGTCTGTCCAGGTGTTTGTTTGAGAAGTCTCCTCATACAGAATCAGTTCA
>OMOV01083764.1:5309-19183 GCA_900312565.1 Beryx splendens | reverse complement strand
TGATCATAAACCAGTGTATGACGTGAGTGGAACGCGCAAACCTCACTTGTGCGCTACTTAAAAATGATTATGGCACAGTTGTGTCTGAGGTGTCTGGTTATACTCTGTGTTCTCAATGAATAATGGACTCCCTGCAGCCAATAAGAATTGAGTGTTCTCAGAGGCCATGAGACGATATGATAGTGCCATGAAACTAACATATGGTAATTTCATTCGATTTTAAAATAGCAAAATAATCACATAGTGGAGATTAAATGCGTGTTCACTAAGGGATTTTCCAAATACAATTACACTCCACAAAAAAAGATCCTGTGCCTGTACGTCTAGTTTCTTACGTAACTTAAGTAACTTCAAGTTTCATCATTGTTTCATCTTGAACCCTTTCTATAATTACTTGAAACTATGGATGTTCAGGAGTCCACTGCTGTGCATTTTTTTTATTTCTTTTTTTGTTGCCGTAGTAAAAAAACACACATTTGCCAGCATAAACAATGTGTTTTGCTGCTACACTATCATTGGTATCCATTAAAATGCTGCATGTTTCTTGCTGTTTCTGTCAGCTCTGCTGAGGGAAAAGTAACAAACAGATATCCGTGTTTCCCAGATAACCCACTCGTGTAGCCAAACCCTTGAAGGGGGTTCAACATAGAGAGTCGGTGTCTAGCCATGCATGATTTCAAGTCCACTGCAGCTTGAAAAGCATCTTGAAACCCACAATTTGGTGGCAAATGAGTCAAAGCACCAAATGAGTCAAAGTGCTGTCTTTGCTGGTGTTTACAGACAATGGAGCATGTGCCAAAAACCCTTTGCCAAGTGTTTTGAGACCCGGTACCGGTGCACTGAGGTACGTTTGGGGCCTGATGTAACGTCTCATAATTGAACAGGTTTGCTTCAACAGAAAAGACAGGAGAGAGGTGTGTGACAGTAAAGCACAAGTCAGATTCAAACCCACTTTCCTAGACAAATGTCAGACCTGGGCTCCTCATCACGATTGTGGTATACAGTCATAACTAAACATATTTAGATATAGATACATTGAATATACATGAAATACACATAGTCCATAAACACATCCATAGAAGATATGTTTTATTTTAGCAGATATGTTTATTTGATTGTAATTTTAAATTAATCATTTCATTGTATGGAGGACGGCAAAATCAGCACTTGTGTTCATGTTTGTCTTTTAGGTCAGTCCAAAAACTGAAATGCATTTTCGAAACTGCATTTCATACAGCAAAATTAAATGTATTAAGCGCGGCTTTGAATGGTGTTTTAAGTTACGTTTAGTGTACCCACACTCTGACCTACATTTCTTGGTTTCAAAGCGATAATTGTCTTTCAAGATACACAAAGAGATTTTAACTGAAAGTGTCTGTTTTTAGAACGCAGACTTGACTGAGAGCTCGGTTTATACTGTGCGTTCATCCAACTTAAAATCTTCTGACACAATCCCGCACCATTTCAGAACCTTCCCCGCCCCATGTCTCTCAAGTGTCTCCTTAAAGGTGCTAACGTTTACACCCCCCCATCCCCCTCTTTGACATAAAAAATGTTAATCATCACTTGATTTTACATGGAAAGCAGCTTATCCTTTGATTTTGATGAATGCAGCAGCTGCCAGACTCTTCATTTGACTAAAAGCAGGACATTCTGCCTAGGCCTCTCATATGTCACTAAGCCTCTGTCAGGACAGTGCTATGACAGGAGATGACACATGAAAGGAATGCCTCCTCATAGCTTTCCCAGGACAATGGGACTTGGCCTTGAGGTGACACAAGCATGTATGCGTGTGTGTGTGTGCGTGTGTGTGTGTGTGTGTGGTGTGCAGTCATTGCTTCGCTGTGGAATTTGGAAAGATTTTGGGCCACTCCGATGCAAAATTGAACACACTTTAGTTAGAAATGTGTTTGTTTGCTCCGCATATCCCTCCAAGACAGACCCGCATGCATATGACCATTTATATATTTATTTATTTTAATCCCTGTGATAAACGTAGCGTGATAATTCATTTCTTAAAACGCAAGCCATTTTATTAAAATAGACCCACATGTTTCTCCCCGCTGCAAACGCTTGTGGTTGCCACAATTATAAATGCAGGTTTTCTATTTGGTGCAAATTCTGTGCAGAAATTTTGGCTCAGGTCTCTCAGTTTATGAATAGAGTCACAAGGTTACCAGACACATAACAAAAACCATGACAGCTGGTTTGGTTGGATAAGGCTGCAAACAAGATTTAATTTACATCAATAGCAGGGTCAGTCTATAGTCATTATTCTCAACCAAGACTTAGACTCTGGTAATTTCACTCTTTTTATTTAACCTCCGTGCCCTCCCCCCCCTTTTCCTGCCAACCGTCCCCAAGCAGAATTCATTTGAGTTCCTGTTCGGGAGGGTCCTGAGGCTGATTCAATTAAGTTCTCCTTTAATTGGCTTTCAGGCATCCAAACTGAAACTGATGGAGAATTAATAACAGCTCCAGTCGGTCACCATACTTTTTGCAACCTTGGAAACATCCTAAAAAGACGGGGCCTGGGATAGCTCTCCTACCTCCATTCTCCATGTTTTGGTAGTTTGATCATACAGCTGTGAGTAAAATGTGCTCACGTTGGCTGCGTGCTCCTCCTTCTTGGCCGGCGCTTCATCTCTTTGTCAACACATCCAGCCTTTTGGCACAAACTTTGTAGAATCAACAAAAACATACCAGAGGCCCGACATAGAAAGCTTTGCATATATCATTACATGGTGAGAACATACACATTTATTCCCAGATTTGTTAAACATTGCATATGCTGTCAAAATGTTTCCTGTTATGATCACAAAACCCATCACATCCAACAATTAGTGATGGAAACACCCCATAGAGGTCTGTTTAGTGTTCCATTCCTCATCAGCTCATCATTCTCATTGTTCACGGTTAAACCACGTGGAAAAAGTAAGAAAGAGCAAGCTTAAAGAAGAGCGACTTTGCTGACTGAGAAGCTGATCACTGCGTGTATGGCTCACTCTTAGTGCGGGAAAAGAGAATACCTTGTGGAGACATTAGAATTTAGATTACTAATGAAAGAAGATATGTGAACGGGTAAGAAATGATGGCCGCAGAAATCAAGGTTTGAAGTTCACATATCATCAACAGCCACAAAATCAACTTTACCTCTGCGCTTTTCCCCCCACAGTCTGCCATTGTCTTCAAACAGTACCAAAGCAGTCATTACGCTGAGACATAATGCACCATAATGACAGTAATTTCAGTATCAAATTTTCAAATGTTAGGCCTTAATTCATTGTGGTTAAGTAGCTTAGTTGTAATTCGCATTTTCTACCCTTCTTAGCGGAGTGCTCAAGGAATGAGACATCTAAACCAAGAGAGGAGAGCACAGCATGCAGGCAAAGACTGTATTCATTTAAATACCATCTCAAATACATGAAGTTTATGTAACATTCAGAGTTTACTAGGCAACAGGCCAGGCGAATGGAAAATCATTTTGTAATCTTTTCTTTTTCATCCCTTTCTGATATCCATTTTAAACAGATATTAAACATTTTAAGATACATGGCAAGTCGAAGCACCGTAAAACCATATGGATAGTGTTTCCAGCCCTAAATATTATCATCAAACTAGATCTCAACATGCTGTTCTGATCACTCTAATGCTGGCCTGTTATAAGTGCACTACTCTGAAATGAAAAGATATCTCTCTACATATTGTCTAGAAAATCTGGCCGCTGGCCAATGTGTCAGGGGATACTTCCGTTTGTCAGTGGCTTTCTGTGCCTGTCTGTGGTTCAAAATGTTTACCAACATAAAGGTTATATATAGAAGAGTGACATTTATCTTGAACATTTTTAATAAAAAGTCCTTTAAATTTAATTAATTTGCATTGTACCATATTACATAAAATTCCAAAAATGATAATAAAAAAATATTATTATTTTTTTTTAATTTTCAAAAGTGTAATGGTTCATTAATTAATCAATCAATTAGTTGGTTAATTAAAGGGTAATGCTACTAATGTTAAAACACTGAAAATCTATGTTAAAACTTTTGGAAAGACATTCAATACTGCGCAGTTTGCAAGTGTTTCAGAACAATTGCTTAGTGGACACTTCAACTAACGTGAGGACTCACTGTAATCATATCAGATCTGGTTTCATTCTTGTTTGCAGTTTTGAATTGGTTTAAATAGGGCATAGGAAATGGACTCTGTTTAATCTGAGCATTGAAATGTAGACCGTGTAATCAGTTCTCGTTCACATGTGGGCCAAGATAAGACTGGTTTTATTTGTGTGTAAATCTATCCTGAGAGGCCTCATTCTTGGCCGTGGCTATGGTAAGCCATGCCTCGCAGCTATAGCAGTGTGTGTGTGTGTGTGTGTGTGTTCTGTGTGTGTGTGTGTGTGTGTGTGTGTGTTAAAGGGACGTAACTGGTCCTTCACTTGGGTCCCCACCCTCTGCCTCAGGATCCTTGTGTAATTGAGAGATGATCTGGGCATCGCACACAAAGCATGGTCACACTGCCTCAGGAAGTGAACACAAATAATCTTTGTAACAAGGTTGGGATGCATTTTCCTCTCTCATGGTGGAAATACGGAGGTGTAACTCAAGGGGGGGGGGTAACCTGATTCCTTAACAAGGCGGTAGTTGAAATTCTGACTAATTTACAGTTCAATAAGAGAAAAGGTTCCACAACTGTTACCTTTTTAGCACATTTCTAAAATCTAAAATGTTTGATATATCTCTAAACACTCTGGAATCAGAGCCTGCAGTACACAGCATACTCTTTGTCTCAACAAAAGTTCAGTGTAATACAATACGTGTATGTATTCTTAATCATTTGCATCCATTTCCATTACTTCATCTCTGTGGTAGGGCAATGCATTATGAAGAAAACTTGATTGCGAGTTGTCAGCTGAGCCACATTTCCTTTAATTAAAGCCTTTGCATGGACGTATATGCATAGAAATGGCTTATTTTAAGAGTGGCTGAAAAGGAGTTCATTTGAAAAACTACAAAGAAACCATTTATTTACACCAAAACAGCACTTCCTGTATGACAAATGATGCTTTAGTCTTATGAATAATTCTCAAATTCTAAGCAATCACGTTTTAAAGGTATCGTAAATCCTGTTTAAATGGCCTCATTCATTATACCACGGGCATGGGAGGGATACTAAAAAAGTGTTATGTCTGGAATTGTCACTGACTCCATGCTTTGCTGGAAGATGTTCCTGGTAGAGCTGATATATGGCGCAACTGACTGTATGGTGATGGAAATGTCGCTGTGGCCTCGTTAGCATTCTGTTGTAACCCCCGGGCAGGGGTGTCAGATTCTCTCAAAATTTACAGCTCAATTTGGAACCCAAAGATACAGTGCATAATGGCTGTGGGGTGTCTTATAATGAAAATACTGATCCACATTAGCAAGGTTTGCTATAAGGAAAATGTTGATTAATGAAAAACTACATAGGTGAAAGGTTAGCGTTGGTCAAAAAGCAGCAAAAAACGTGAAATTAAAATCATCACCACTAATTAAACAGTGTGTTTTAGTCCATAGCTTTGACTGCTTTAGTCCTGTGGTTATGTCTTCTGCACTTCAGACATCATGCGGGCTCTGGAAAGACTGACTAAGATTCAAGCCTTCTTTCAAAGAGCCTAAAGGTGCTATGTATTAACACCAATAAATCAATATCACATTAATTTTAATGCATTATAATGATTACTGTAAACACACCATACCATTGCCGAGAAGCATATACCAGCCTCTACACTGAATTTTACAGAGTTTATTGCAATAGCAAATGGTGGAAGGAGGAAAAGGCCAATGGCAAAGTCACTGCCAGTGGATTTGTGCTTTTTTATTTATTTATTTATTTTTTAACATTTTCCATCCTGTTAATGTTAATTGTGACAGCTTTTACATGCATATGCCACAATTAAAGATATTTTTAAATCGTTTTTGCCATTGTTCTCGGGCTCATTCGCTCCCATTCAATTCCAAACGGCATAGAAAACAACGCCGGAGACTTCTGATTTGTCAGTAAAGGTAATCCATCGCTGTGAATGAGGAGCGGCCAATCACATTTTGCAAACTTGCATCAGAAAGCAAATATCAGGCTATAAATGTTTACATTTTGAAAGAAGTTTCAATCACCGTTTCATATTAATGTGCTCTTTTGGGACGAGAGAGGAATGGGTGCCTTACTTCCACTTTATGCTTCTCTGATTTCCATGCTTTCTTCTTCAAAATAAAACTTTTAACCAATAGCTATTGCTCTCTGTGGTTACGTTAGGTCTCGCCTTCTGTCATCACAACCCGTCCAAGCCAACAAACCAGAGCAAAGCGCTTCTGCATAGCCCATAAAACAAAACAGAAAAGAAAGCCTAATTTTAATATGGCTTAAAATTGGCGCCCTCTTCTTTACTGGAAGTACTTCATAACATTTAGGCAGCATATTGAAACATTTTTACTTACTAAAACAGCTAATGCGAGGGGAAAAATAGCAAATATCTCATAATGTGAAAATGCACTGGAAAACTACAGTGATGTAAAACAATAAAGGGAAGCAGGAAATGAGCAAAAACTCCAATCACGATGGAATTGCGCTTCAAGTAAACAAGCACAGGTCCTGAGCAGACCTACGGCGCGCCCTCTAGAGGCCATCTGACGTAATGCAGGCTCCGTGCAAACCGTCCCTGAGTGAGTGACTGAGTGAGTGACCTGAATTTTCCACTTTCTGCCCCCCGGCTGCATGGCGCGCCGTAGGAAAAAGAAAAGTATAGTGCCTGATAGTATACATCTTAATCATCTTTTCATATCTTTATTTTCATATTTCAAGCAACTAGATCTCTGTTAATTATGATAACCTTTAATAAATTACAAGGACAACTTATTATGGCATTATTTGAAGGCCTAATTCATTGGCTCTACTGTAAACAAATCAATGTCACCCGCTGATCACCCTATAGGTAGCATGTTAGTAGTTACGCAATGAATGAGTGAACCACCCTTCACCTGTAAAACTTATTCCATCCAGTTGCATTACTTATTTCAAAGGGTTAGTTATCTTAGACCTTGTTTAATTAATTCCGCTAGAAATCAGAAATGTGGACTGTATTTAATCACTTTCTTTTTATAAAAAATACTCGAGCATTTGGCATTTTCTTGGTCAGTGCAAACTATCAAATCACTTTAAAAAAATCACTGTAAAAAATATTTTTATTATTGTATTTTTCATTTTATTTTCACAAGTAAAATAAAGCATTGTACAAATCAAATTCAATTAACTAAACTCTGAAGAATCATCTGTCCAAAACAAAAACTCCTCTTTAATTATTATCCATTAAGTCTTTTCAAGCTAGGTACGTGTGTGTGTGTGTGTGTGTGTGAGTGTGTGTGTGTGCGTGCGTGCGTGGGTGTGTACGTTTTAAAATCCCACAGCCATATTGCAATGCCTCATCAAAGCTTTCGATTAGCTATGGTTTTATGTTTGGATGGTCCATTTAATTAGGTTATGTACGAGATAAAGGCCGGCCAAAAGTAATCACAAGGATTATTTACTCTTGTTAATTGAGGTTCCATCTTTATACCACAAGTAAAGGTTAATGTTCTCTTGGCATATTATTTACTGTCCACACTCCATAGGCTGACTTACATCGAGTGTAGGAGGAAAAAGAGATTCCACAGCTACAGGAAAATGGAAAATGATTTGTAGAGTAATACTGACAGTATTTGAACTTTGGACATTTAATAGGCCCACTATAAGCATACTGTAATACTACACAACTTTCATTTTAATCATCTTTTTTTTTTTTGCCCAGGTGTGGAGCTCAAGTTTCCTAGGGCTTTGGGTAGGTGTAGCCCATCACCACTCTTAATCTCTCCTTTAACTAACTACTGAGTACTAGATAATTCTCTATGCACATGTAAATCATAGAGTGAGGTTTAAAGTGAATTGGAAGGTAGATTTGAAGTGACATTGTGTGATTAATTCTGCTGCTCTCCAAGTGACCCTTGGTTCTGTCTTCATAGGAAAGCTGTTCTAATAGTCTTTCCAATAGTGATTTAAAATGACAAAAATGCTAACCTGTAGGTTAATAAAAATGGTAATTTAACTAGTATCTGATTTAATTGACTCTGAAGAAGTACTTAAGCGTGTTTGCACTCTGGAAAATCTACATGGCTCAGCGGCAAAGAAATTGGAATATCCAGCTGTCAAGATAATAAATTTGACTATTTCATCACTGTAATCTTCAGACAATCTTCCTTTGTACTTGTCTCTAGCGCTAGCCACTAATGTAATAAATCACCTAAATGTTTTGAATTGTTTCATATGGTTTAGAATAATTGGAATTTAGTAAAAAGACTCCAAGTGTGGCGCCCCACTCGTGTTCTTAACCTTTATAGATTTAGGATTTGGTGAGTTTAACACTGCCTTATACCAGCAGTACACTGAACTTCTGCCAGGTTGCCATAACAATAGCACTCGGGCTTTCAGTGCACGTTAGATGGGAACGTATAGAGAAATAAGACATGAGTTGGTATCCAAAGTGGGTCACATGCCTACGCCTGTGGATCTAAGAAACCGGGCTCGCAAACCAAATAATTCTTTCAGGAGCATAATTTCTTTTTTTCCATTTCTTATTTATGTAATGCCAAAAATATGCTCCCACGGCTATCCCTTTCCCGTGGCTATTTGCAAAACTTGAGAGGTAGGAGGATTTATCATTTTGACCCATCACACAAAGACAATGAGCCGCAGACAATATTGGTGTCCAACTGGGAGAAGCGAGGGTGGGCACACCCACTGATCCTCAGGCCTCGTTCTAAAGGCAGAATCATGTTACAGGTGTGGGACCCATTACTCTTGTCTGTATCAACTCTCGCTGCAACAGTACCTTTGTAAAAAGCCAGTGCATGTGTGTTCATTGCAGGGATTACTGTATGTCAGTGCTGAACTCCGCATTATGTGTCTGGCTTGTTTTGTCCAACCTGCGCTTCAGGTTTCCGACGGCACAGCGCATCAGATGAGCCCTGTCTGAGATGACAGTGGCGAGACAAAGCAGCTTCTCTCTGTCTCCAGTAAATACTACCACAATATCACCCTTTGCATAGAGACTTAGTAATAAAATGGTGGTGGAGAACTCTCCACTTCTTGGGAGCTGTTTGCCCCGGGGCTAAGGCTAATGGTTTACTCACTCCCCGACAGGCCCTAGGGCTCCAGGTAGTCTCACGTTGTCAAGCTGCTCTCATTAACTCCTATAACTCCTGGAGAGACACAAGTCAGACAGTCACATACTGTAGTTCTAACAAGTAGAAGTGCACTAGACTGACAAACACTTTTACAGGCAAAAGTATGGAGTAAAATTATAGATACATCCCCCCTAAGATAATATTTTTTTGTGTTGTTATTTTTTGTTCAGTTTGAAACAACTTCTTACACAAGGCAATCGTTGCTATTCAAACAGTTCATCTTAGCAGACAGCGTTTTCCTGATGTGTCCTTCTTGGGTCTCTCTCTTTAGAAAAGTTTCTAAAGACAAGGTCTTAGATGGAGAGGATCATTTAGTTCATCTGCTCATCCATTTTTGCACCGCACAGCTGATTCACAATACATATTAATTAGGTTAAAAGCACAAAGGTGTGTGCCCTAGTTCCTTCTATATGTTTGGCATGGAAATTGCTCGTGCACCTGGTTAGTAAGTCAGACTCTTCTGTTTTGACAAGTGAAAAAGCATCAGGGCTCACGTTTAGGAGATCCAGGCTCGGGCGCTTTCAAACTGGCAAGAGTAGACGCTGATATCTGCATTGTGGCAGAGGTAATGATGACAAACCAAGAGACATAATGTCAAACTATTTTTAATCATGTGTTCCATTGATTTTCAGCGGAGTTGTTCATTGTTGTGACATCAGATAAAAAGGTTGGAAATACTCAGTCAATACTCATTTCTGACTGTCGGAGACGGTAATGAAAATTTCTCAATACAAACTTAAGTTTCAAAGGGCACAGACACAAAAATGCTCAAAATTCATTTGTATTCCCGTTTGTGTGTGATTAATTTTGTATTTGCTTCAAGATAATTGTGTTTTCAGTAGATACTATAGGCTGAGAAGAATTGGTGTCCTGACGATCAATCAACTCCAAACATGTTTGTTTGTTTGTTTGTTGTTGTAACACAGACAGCGGGCAGTAGTCTATAGCTAGAGAAGCATGCTTGTGAACAGAACATCCAGGGTTTGAATTCCCAAGGCCGGTAGAAAATCTAGGTGGGAGATGTGAATGACAAGTGCCACCAGACTGCTTTTGAATGAGGCACGGCACCCCCATCCCCCCCCGAAAGGCTGGAGGGTGGGAACCAGTACAAGTCTGGTTGTATTGGGAGTTCGCAGGAGTGGACCCTCCTTCCCCTTGCATCTGCTGTTTCTCTAAATAAGAATTAGTATTATTTACAGAGGTGCTCTTTGTCATTTAAAAAAAAAAAATTAACCACCTTTACAGCCGGTTTTTCTCCCCCTTCTTCCTTTTGCCCCTGTGCTTGTGCTTGTTGAGGTTGCAAAAAGATTAGGGAAAATAGTGCATCATAAACTGGCTCCGGGCCTCGGGGCAACAGTGTCTGCTCCAAAGCTGGATAATCTCATATCAGTGTGGCGTGTTCATTTAGCTTAAAAGATAGGACAGTTTTAGAAGCACCTCCTTAGGTTATTATGAAGCTTTTCATACTCAAGATGATAAACTCATTCTGGCACCTGTGTAATTTACTAATGACACATGATTTTAGCCTGTACTGACTGCGAGGTGGGGAGGAATATATCAATGCATTGCAGTGCCACTGCAGATACGCCTGCCTCTGACATTGAGGCAGAACCCGGTGTGGCTGTGTTTTAACAGCAGCTTCTTTAATTAAGTGTGCTTACTCTCTATTTTATTTGCAAAGATCATGGAAGAGCCTGGGGAAAGGTAGATTTAATTAAGGGACACCGATGAAAGCACACAGCTCTCACGATCTCCAAAGTGTTTCCTGTGATATTGCTGCAAAATATCCTGATGACAGGTGGTGCCGGGGAGGAGCTGACACCGCTGCGAAATAGAATGATTTGGATTCATTTTCACCGTGTGTAGGTGGGAAAGTGTTCTCGACTGGTTTGGGTCCTCTGTTACATATCACTGTGCTCAGTGTTGCTGCTAAATCAAATGCATACATAAAATACACACTCTAACTATTCTGTAGAGTGTAATTTTAGAGAATGAAAAAAACGAGATGGCACATAAAGGAACGCTGATGGTCGGTGAGATAGTGAAAATGTACTCGCAGCTTTGCAATTAGCAAGTGCAGTGCCTGCCACATTGTCAAATGCCCTCACGCTCTGTCTCTGCGATAATTGTCACAGCCCCTCTCTTTTATTACAATCTGTCATAGAGTCAACCATATTCATTATGAATTCTTATCTTCTTGCGCTTTAACATTTGCCAGATGGCACGTTGGTATCAAAAGCTAATAATGATGTAGTAAGGAAATTAAGACTTTATCAAAAGCTACTTAATGCCGGAAAAAAGGAAAATCAAAACACATTGATGCATCAGTTGATCCCTGATGATCCCATCTGTGAGTGTGTAAAAGGTGAATCCCCCTATCTTATAGCCACGGAATATGCAAATAGGAGAGCAAAGCTGAAATAAGATTGGGTTTAGCTTAACTAATCTTTTTGGGGTACAATCCAAGTTTGGTGCGGAGAGAAATCCCTTTTTTGTACACATTCGCACACATATACACATTATGACATTCAGTAAGTTTACGTTTTCTATTATCCGTTGGTAGAAATAGTAGTGTCCATAAAATACAGCTTGAAAAGGAAGGTGTTAGTGCGTGGACAGTTGCGCAATGTACAAGGAGCTTTAAACCTCCAAGACATTTTTTACACCTGCCAATTCCCAACAAAGGGATTTAAGAGAGCTCTTAGAAACTACCTTTGCCACAGGCTGCAGGTGCTCCAGTCTAATTAATATATGTACAAACTATCTAAATCCCCTTAAGAGCAGCTAGAGTAAAAAACAGCAAAGGCTCTGTGTTGTCCAACACCGGCAACGGTTTGATATAAAAGGTAGCAGAAGGTAGACAAAGTAAGAAGAAAGAGCATGGAAACTAATCTAATTAGACTAATCACATAGTTGTCAGGAATTGGTTATTGAGATGCCTGATGTAGTTTTTCCCCTTGTCTTTAAATAATGCAGTAAATTAAAAGGAATTGTGCCTGGGAGCACTCTTACAGCATTGATTTAAATGAATCAGGGTCAGGCTTGTCAGAGGAAGATTAGTCTCCGTTGTCCAATAACATGCTCACTGTTGGGAAAATTATTCCAACAGCATGTCTGCATCAGTGCACCCACTTCTATGACCCCACAGCTACTACAGGGGGGCTGTGAGGGACGTGGTGTTACTGGATATACGAACAGTGCACATGAGAGGGAAAGGGGGAAAGTACTCCTTACCTTCAGGTCTTGCTCTTAGAAGAGTGTGGTCATCTCTAGTGCAACCATCACTGATAATAAGTACAATATGAATAGTACAGTATAACAATATGCTATGATTACTCTGATCTGAAATGCAAGTAAAGCCTAATATATAGATTTTTCCTCTTGAAAAGCTCTAGGCTTAGAATATAGGGAGAATTTCAACCATGCACAATAAATATCTTTGGTTTGAGAAATGAGCCATCTGGGGACAAGAGCCGCGGTCCTAGATTTTCCAGGCCGCTTGTCAGTGACATCTTGAATAGTTTAGGAATGATGTGCAAAAGTTGTGGAAGGTAATGTCTAGTGACATGGACTTTTTGTCACGTCTTTCACCCGGTCCCATTCCATTCCATTCCGATCACACCTCCTCAACGGCAGGTAACTATTTCCTCAGGATTAATGTCCCAATTTCTACATCCTCCACCACATCGCGGTTAATGACCTTGATTTAAATCACACGAAGGTATGTAGGGACTTGCATCACTTCCGAATAAGAAAGTAGATCTAGTTTTTAGATGTTGTTTTTGTCTGGCCCTGTGCTGCCCACCTTCTGCCCCTGCAGCTATCACTGAGACAGGCAATTTAGGCAATCGCCTTTAATCTAGTTTGTGCTTTGATTGATTCAGTGCTGTCCTACCAAGTTGGGACACCGTACTCATGCATATACTGCGTTTTTCTCCCATCGTGCAAATCCATTTCAGTCATATTTCCTAAAATGGCAACTTGATTGCCAAAAATCTTAAAGAGGTCCACTATAAAACACTAAGATAATGATAACTGACAAATAGTATACGGTACATGGCTGTACAACAGTGAAAGGTATGCTAAGCTTAGAGGCTGAGTTTTGTATTTTTATATATAAAAATACAGAAAACAATAGTTGCTCCCTCCAGTAGTTGATGTTTTCCTTTTGAAGAAATAAGTGCATGTGTACTGCCTGATGTGGGAATTACTACCTCTACTGTACTGTGTGCAAACGGGACCCTTCCTCGTCCATCGTGCCAGCTGCAAACCCCCACTGTCAAAAATGAAAAGGGGTTGGAGGAGTGACTTATGTAAGTAAGCATGGAGTATTGTGTGGCTCTTTGAGGACAGAAAATGCATGACACCTTCGCACTGCTTATGCCAAGCAGAGTCTTTGTAGCCCCACAACAGATATATATATTTGCACATATGTGAAGATAGATAGATAGATAGATGGATAGATAGATAGATAGATAGATAGATAGATAGATAGATAGATAGACAGATAGATAGATAGATAGATAGATAGATAGATAGATAGATAGATAGATGATAGACAGACAGACAGACAGACAGACAGACAGACAGACATTGTACCACATTACTTAAATCACATTGTTACTG
>OMOV01083744.1:4093-15764 GCA_900312565.1 Beryx splendens | reverse complement strand
TGTGTGTGTGTGTGGGTGTGTGTGTACGAGTTTGTGTGTGTGTGCGGGTTTGTGTGCCCTCCACTTGAAATATACCTTGACTGCATCTTTCCCTAGTGAGTTGGTTTGTTTTTTGCCGTGAGAGTTGCTTTTATTAGCATGTGGCTAATTGCGCCCGTTTTCTACCCTGATTTCCTTCAGGCAGAGAAAGAAATCTCCAAAGTGAAGCTGAACTTATCACACAGCTAAACGGCAAGATAAAGCAGGCATATGTTATCAGTGTGTGTGTGTGTGTGTGTGTTCGCTTGTGTTCCTCAGACTATGTCGTCAAGTCTGCATCTCTGCTGTCTCACTGGTTAATTCCCCAGCCTTGGCATCAGGCCTCCTTAGCTGCGGCCCACCAAGCATGTCCGTCAAAGCCGACCGCCTCCTCCATCGCCCAGACCACAGCGATGCGTCTGGTGCTCCTGCAGCTGCGTTCAGGATCGCCGAGTGCTTCAGTGATGGTTGTGTTCAGGAATGATCTTTATTTCAATGTGTTCTCAACGCCAGGAATAGTCCGCCCGGCAATTGAAGCTTCTCATCCAGAAAGACAATGCTAAAGAGACTCAATGGAGGAGCGTTAAGCTGCAAGATATTGAAGCCGCTTGATTTTTATGATTGCTTGTCATCATTGTCAGTCGTATGATAGATTTGATGAGAGTACATGATGATGAGTGTGTCTGACTACGAGAAGAGGAAACAGCCTTCCCATTGGCCACGCCAGCAGAGAGCCACTGTTAAATTCAGTATGGTTCTGTGAACACGTTTTAGAGATGTAAATCAGGAAGCAATGCGTTTTGTTTAACAACACAGTTGAGACCTTGACTTTCCTTTACCTTCACATTTCTCTCCTCTCTTTAATGTATGCACCATTCCCCATGTATTCCATCCTTGAACTTATGCATAGGGAAACGCAGCCTCCAGCAACAATGGGCAGTTACAGGACATCTGTGTAAATCATGGGAAGCTGAACAACAGACACAGATGAGCTAAAAACGTTTTTTCTCTTAATTCATAGCAAAACAGCTTTCAGAAAATCCACCTACCCATTTTGGCTCACAGACCTTCCTCAGGGAGGAGCAATGAATCGCAGAAGTGCAGTTGTCTGTAACTGCAGCAGGAAATCGTATCAGATTGGCTGATTATCTCAAACTGATTCACACCCTGAGGAATGTCTGTGTGCTGAAACACGGTGCGTTTTTAAACTATTAAAAATAACGACTTCAACGAATAACGATTTGAGAAGCTTTTGCTTTTCACCTTTTTTTTGGCGGCCCCATTCTCCATTGAGGACCTCTTTATGATAAATCGAAGCCAAGACGGCACTCTTCCTCCCTGCTACTCAGTAGAAACAAAGATGAGTGAATTCCAACCTTGACTTATGGCACTGAAAGCCTTTTACATGTAAAACCTTGCAATAGAAGAAAGAAACAACTTCTGCCTTTGAAGAGTTAATGCTGTTGGCCTGTCGGATAAATTATTAGCACTAAGCAGACATCAAAAATTCTATAAGGATTTTCCCTCTCATTAGTAAGATATCCTGTAGCTTGCGGCAGGATAAATCAGTTATAGCCCATCATTGGTATCTAAATCAAGATAATTTCTGCAGCTTGTTTATTCCCACTTAACATGTTTATTTCTAGCTGTACTTGTTTCCAATCTTCATTTAACTTGGGAAGGTTGACTTGGTATGCATGCTCTTTTTAGCCAGGCTCTGCTGCACACACACAGTTTCACACAGTTTCACACATTTCCACACATTTCCACCTGGGAGCTGCCCAGTACAAAGTCTTCACAGTCGTCTACCGTTGGGCGCTGAGCAGCACTGGTCGAGCACTCAGGGGTTAAACACCTCGGTCCTCAGCTCCTCAGCTGTAGCTCTTGAGGGAGGGAATAGCGTTTCTCATGCTCTTTCTCTGCCCAGTTTTTCGCAGCCAGTCCTGGATTTGAGTCAGTAAATTATTGGTTATGATTAGGTGTCCCAAAACACAACAAACAACAGAGTAGATCTGATTAGATTTGTGATATCTCAGTCTCTAACCTTACACAGTCTGAATTTCCCCTTAAGTGAAAGGAGATGAGAACTGTCTCTGTCACAGGAACCTGTTAAAATGTGACTCACCACAAGTCTCAGTTTTTTGGATGATAACTGAAGCGAGAGAGTGTTTTATTTTGGTTGTATCTTCAGTCTTACTGCCTGTGATTTTGTCTTGTGGATTGTTGTACAACATTGGTTTTATTAAGTTTCTTTTTGTAACAGTAACTCACTTGTAAGCAGCATTATTCTGAAGTGGGACAGTTTTCTGTCCCAAACAAGGGATTCTGCACCCTGCTCCCTTCCAGTCTGAAGTGAAGATGAATAGGAGTGTAAACTGATTGCCTTGAACTACATCTAACGGTAATAATGACTATTTTTTGCTTTCAGTGGTTTCTTTCGTATGTGTTTCTTTATTTGGTGAGGTGGATTCTGATGGGCTGTGAAGCTGCAGGTAAAAAAAGTAAAATATCAGTAGCCCTATTCCAGCATTTCAGGACATACATAGGCAGTCATACATACATACATACATACATACATACATACATACATACATACATACATAGTATGTATGTATGTATGTTACATACATACATACATACATACACTCTTCATCATTTTATAAAGCAAGGGATCTCTGTCAATATGTGAGTGTGTGTGTGTGTGTCCTTCACATATCTCAAGAACCGTTTGTCCGATCGACTTCACACTTGGCAGGTGTGTTGCTGGGGACCCGAGGAAGTGCAGCGTCAGATTTGGTGCAATTTGGACACGTAACACATTCAATATTAATAAACTTTGTTTGAACAAGCGAACAGCGCTCTGTGCAGCAGGGGCAAACGGGCACTGCACTAGTTCCTATGAAAAAAGCATTCTGTCACTATGTGCATTCAGGCAGTGTTGCATGCAGTAGGTTGCACCTGTAGGTGAGGGTGCAGCAGTACAATGGAATAACGAACCGTATTTATTCAGATTGAGTTCACTTGTGTTACGCATGAAATAACCTCACACGAGCAACGCAAGTACCTCACCCACGATCCAGAATTGTACTGAATGTAGAACATAGCACTCATGTAACCTGCATCTTAATATGCGTCTATATGGAGGATTGGATCACTGGAACCAGTAATTATATAATAAATACAGTGTGCACACACCTGTTTAAATGCTGTGTCTCATGGCCACTCTTCTATGCAAGGCATGCTCTCCCGTTGGCAGGTTGATAGCATGAACAAAAGGGTCGCATCAATAACAGGTGGCCAGATGGAGGGTAAGCGGAAAATTATGTCGCCTTTGACAGCGTTGCCGTGGAAACGTGACAAAACAGGCACGCAAACAAAGTGATGTCCAGCATAATTTAATAAAGAGAAATGGAAATACCCCATGCGCACACTCTTACACCCGGGGAATTCATCACAGAGTTTGATAAATTATTCTGTATGAATTTTTGGAATCTGCTGGGTCTTTACAGAAAGCTCGGTGAGTGTATTTGTACATTCATACTAGATAGTCACTGGGGTGCCTTAGTGTCCATAATACATTAAAGCACCCTTCACTGTCCTGCTTCTTCTCGCTCACACAGTAATGCAGTGACTGTGTTTGCCAGTGAAGTAGCTGCCCCAAGCATTTGATCTTTGTTGTTGTGGGGTTTTTTTTTGGTTTTTTTGCCAGAGTCGGGTGAAACTAGAGAAATGTTTCAGGAAAAAAGAAAAAAAAAGATTGCTCTAAACAATGAGACAGACATTTTTCATCATGAGGACTCTTCAGCAAAACATTATGCCAATGATAAGAAGCCAGGAGTCTTTTCTTTTTACATGGACGTTCATATTTCGTCTGAGGAAGCGATAACAACAGCAGGCCAGAATACATTAGCCTGGGTAAACATCAAGGGGAGCCCAGCCTCTTTTTATTAGGCCCCTGTGCCTGGGAGCAGTGGGTTGTGGGGGCATTTCATTTCCAGGAAGCGAGTGTGTCTCTCTCTCGGTGCATATTGTTTCCATGACGGCAATTTATTTCGCCGGAGTGGCATGGCAAGCGCGCGGTGCGGAATGAAGGCTGATAGATAAGAACAATGGGAAAGAGACTTTTCAATTCTTAATGTTCCTGAGAGGTGCACCATATACTGGCACCGCCGCCCGGCCGCCGTGAATAACAATCGCTGTGGGTGTGGGCCGAGGGGACGCGCGGCGCTCTGCAGTGAAACCTCGCCTTCTGACTTATTCCCTGCCTCCCCCTCTCCCTCCCTCTCTCTCTCTCTCTCTCTCTCGTTTCCCCCCCGTTCCCCCCCAGCTCTCCTTGCCGCTGCCTCAGATGACTTTTCGGTTAGTTTGCCCAAAAGTTTCCACTCAAAACATTTGCAGCTGTGTGGGCTGCGTGACAAGGTGAAGTGAGACTGAGCGGCAAACAGTAGCCGCAGTGTTATATATCATATGACTCAGGTGATTTGAGTGGGGACACAGCAAGTTTGTCCCGGTGTTAATTGATTTGTCAGTCACTGTTATTTGGAGTTGACTAGTGTTGATTGGAGTGTTGTTTGTTCACTCATAGAGCTGATGTGACCGTTCAAAACGGTCTAAAATTCTATCCAAAAGTGTTAAATTAACTCTGATGAATGTGGACATGTACAGTATAAACACTGATATAGTTTAGATTTTTACATCCTCACACTAAAGACTTTGCTGTGTAGTGAACTGAGACTGGAAAGGTTTCACTTGATATTTCCTTACATCCAGCACCTATTTTTTAGATGCGTGTCTTTCTTTTGATCTTCATTTTCAATGATATGGACTTGCTACATTGCTTATTTACACTGGCTGTTTAACAGTTTAACACTTGCTATCCAAAGTGGTACAATGCAAGTCAGAGGTCTGGAGCTTAGTGGCTCATGCTTACTACACGTTTACCCAGGACAGTATGGGTTCAGATCCTGGGCTAATGGTATGTTGGAGCTTTTCCCATTGCTGCCTTTGTACAGGCATCTATCATTAAAAAAAGAACAACAATAACATGCAGTATACACTACCAGTCAAATTTTGGACACATCTGATTGAATGTGTTTTTCATTATCTCGAAGCCATTTTGATCTAAAGGCTTCTGCTTAAATGCTTGAAATTTGTTTTTTTTTTAGACAAATATAAATAGTGAAGTTGATGCCTATGTATGAATTTCTCTCCAAGGCCTTTGCCTTTCCATCAAGGTGAAAGTAGTAAAAATAAAGAAAAATGCATGTCCAAACTTTTCACCTCATTTTGTACCAAGAGTAATAGTCTATAGTAACAGATTACTATCTCCACTAACATTCATTCCTTATTGACTTGTAAGTGCTGCTGATGTTAAGCAATGAAGGTAAATCTTTGATTCAACACAGCTACATTGTCATATTTGTGGCTATATTTTACATCCCTTGACAGATGTGCAGACATACTGTCAGGGAAACAGTGATGAAATGAGAGGAAACTCTGGTCAGATTCATGATTTATCTGCTTATGTTTGAAATCATCGCATTGTTCCGCTTTCAAAAAGAATACTTCTGTGTTGAGACTTTTTTTTTAAAAAAGAAAAAAAGATTTGCCTTCATCCATTATACATGAGCGCAGGGCAGGAAATAGTTTCCCCTCACGCATGTGCCTCATCACGGGACCAGCCATGTCATAATGCATGTTCACTGAGCAGAGGAGCTAGCTATAGGGGACGCATGCCCGTAAAAACCCTAATCACTCTTACTCTGTTTCCATAGTGACAAGGGGAAGTAATGCCGAAAAGCTGTGATTAATTGCCTCTGCAAACTGTGCGCTTGCATGTAAATGGGCAGTTTGTGTATATGGCTGCCTCGGAAAGCGTAAGGTTTAACGCATATTATCAGTTATGGGATTGGCAATGAGCTTCAGTGTTTACTATATACATTCAGTAATACTTTCATCACATGCACATCATATTGAACTCTATATCATGCTGTGTACTATATCATATATCAAACATTCCCACAGCCGTGCCTCCAGAAGTCCCCAGTGGGATGTTGCAGTAGCTCTGTGCCATACACACTAACTCGTTCTGGCAGGCTGGTGGGTATTCTATGGCATTTTACAGAGCTGTGATTTAGTGCAAACTCCGCAGTGAGAGGTCAGCTGGCGATGGCACCCTCCCAGCATCTCTCTAATGGACTGGAAGAGATTCACTCGCAAATCAAACAAACCAGGCGGAAGGAATGTGTAAAAAATACCCACATTGGCCTGTTGGAAATTAGTTCTCCTGCCATGAGTAACAAACAAGGCAGCTTGTTTATGTACGGCCTTGTCTTTGTCCCCCGTTGTATGACACCAAAACGTTCTCCAGAGGGGTCCGCACGCAATCAGATGGTGGCGGACTTCTCTGACCCATGAAATCTTTTATTCAGAGATGAAAACCGCAAGTCTGATTGAGAAAGGGGGGTAAGGGAAAATCCATTTGTACATAAAAGCACTTAAACAATAGGAGAGAGGATTTGGATTTGTGATTAATCCAGTCATATTTTGCAAGAATGTAGTCCGTTTGAGGAGGATGAAAGAGACAGAGTCAAAATCCCTCTATTTGAGGATTAGATTCACATTTCTCCTCTATGAAAACTGGGTTTGTGTGAGGACTGTGAAATCTCACCTTTCCTCCATCTGCAGCCAGTCTGAATGCTGATATGAAGTTGAGTGCTTTGTGGAAGGCAGGTCAATGCAGCAGCAACTACTCTGCCACACCAGCTATCAAGCCCACACACTACACTGCTATTGACGCATTTATCACACATCATTACAAATAAACACTGCTCAACAGTCAGTCAAATTGTTGTTTCAGCTTTCACTTTCTTCTGCAATTCTGTACGCCACTCTTTTGACGCAGACTTCTGTTCTCTGCTAGATACTGTATCACGGCAGATTGTTTTCTTTGTCCTAGCAGCTGTTATGTCTGTTGCTAGTAGCAATCTCACACAATATTCATTTTTGTGTGTGCTGTGGGGCAGGTTATAATGATTATTTTGTGATTTGCATTCATTTTTGCTGTGAATTTGTCATTTTTATTTCAATAGCTATTTAGTTTCTTTTCTTTTTTTATAGTAGTTGTAATTTTCATTGCTCCACTCTATGGTGCTGCGCTGTTATGTTAGTTTCAGATCAAACTTTGTGCTTTAGTCATGGCCAAGTAAAATGTATCTGAAAATAATATTTTTATTTGCCCAGTGTTAGAAAGAAACACATAGGCCTACAGTATGTGAGTATACCTACATATATGGATCTTAATATTTTCTATAAGCTTCTCTGTAATCATGCACTCTTATTTTAGCTCCATGGCCAAAAGACTAAAAGAGATTATAATGCTGCTGGGCAGAGTAACTCATAACTGTGGGCCTCATCAGCCTTTAATACTGCCATTTATTAAAGACTCACATCTACAGTATATGTCATTCCTCAAGATTTCTTGTAGCTCACTCCAGCTGTCTTTACTGGCATTGTGAAAAAAATCAAAAGATAACTACAACAAGATTGTCTATGAGCAATTATTTTGGGGCAAATCTACAGTTTTTATGGACTCATTTATGTTTTTTATTGCACTTTGCCCTCACTCCTGCACAAGACACAACACTGACTGACCTGCTTGCGGTTGGCTTTGGACGATCATGATGTGATCGTCTTGCAGCAGGGTGGCTGGGCGACTGAATGTTTGGAGAGAGACGAGCCTGTAAACTCAGTGGTCCTGAGTCCTGCTCCTCAGGACCCAAAACCTTGCTGGTTTTCATTCTAGCCAGCTAATCGGGGACTGGTTTACACCTGGGATGCGAGGACTGCCTGGTAGCATGGAAAACCAGCAGATAGGCTCCTCTGGATACTGAGGGACCGCTGCTGTAACTGAACCAATGTCACAGATTTGATCCCCTTTGAAGGTGCATCAAGGACGATTTTACTGTCCCGTAGCACAAAATCACCATATACCTGCAGGGGTTTGATAGGGCTCTTGATCCATATCAATGACTCCATGAATATTTGACCAGGTGCTGAGATTTCTGACTTTCAAAAATGCACCTTTTGGGTACCGTACTCTGTTTTGACACCTGATTTGCACTCGTGGTCGGAGAGACTGTCCTGCAACTGAATCAAGGTCACAGTTACAATGCTGCTACTGTCCACTGCAGAGTTTATTGAGTGATACATTAGATTCCATTGTGACTTTATTTGTTGACTCTCAACTTCCTATCAAGTGTCCCTATAAAGTCGATTGAGTTTAAAGTGATACTCATAATTGTTGTTGTATAGATATTCAGTATCTGGGCTAGGTATAGGCTAAGGTCAGAGTTACATATTCTGTGGAGATGCATCAAATAAGCACATGTGGAAGAAAACTGAGGATGAGAGAAAGTCACAGTTTATTCAATCTGCAGGTTGGGAGCCAAGGAACTCAAAAAAATCTGGATGATTACACAGAGTTTTATAGTGTTTTGAATATTCATGATTATGTTAATACAGATAGAATATAATAAAGCTATTGGTCAAAAGGTATAAGGTCATATGAGCAAGACAGAAACACCAATGACAATTGTAGTTCTAGCACTTTAAGGAGATGCGTAATAAGAGGTGACCAGGCTCACAGTTCAGTGAGAAAAACACAAAATGTTACTTTTGGAAATGAATATTACGATGGTGAAGGAGACTCAGTATTCTTGAGTTTTAGGCACTTAAGGTGTAAATATGGGTCAAAAGTTACATTTGAAGTGAGCATGTCGGAATGTTGCTTAGAAAAGGTACTTTTCCATTTCTTCCTCAACACAAGTGACACTTTGTTCAACATCTACTTTTTTTTAAATAAGCTTTTTTTTAATTAATAAGCTTTCTCTACCATATAGTAGGTATGATCATACGTGATACCTACTCTTCTCCAATCGCCAGCAGCCAAAGATGGTCTGTACAGCACATCTTTTTCCGCCTGTTTATAATAACACAGTTAAGCCGCGGCCACACTGATCCGTCAGAAAATTTGATTTCTGTCTGTTGGGCTGTTTTGGAACGTCAACGTGTTCGCCGATTTAAAAAACAGTAGGAACATCTTGTATTTGCTAAACAGACAGTGACGAATCTGTCCATCCAGAAAACGTTCAACTGGGTTGAACTTTCTGTCCGTCAAAACGGGTGGAAATCTGATGGAGACGGACGCATCATCAGCGCTGCCCAGACAACAGACAGCTCTCATCAAAGATGAATTTAAATGAACGGAGACGGAAGGACACAACGGATCAGTGTGGCCGTGGCCTTATGAGTTCCCTCATTATGCTGTCAGTGAATTAGGATGCATGCCCAAGGATAATCTAGTATTTTTAGTGCCACAATTACATTTCCATATTGTATAATTAAGCAGATAGAAGTATGCATGAAAGCACAGATTGCACACACGCACACATACACATGCATGCAAAACCACAGAGGACTTTCAATAATGCCCTGCTATAACTTTAGCATGTTCGTTGAGAATCAGAATAATTGATCTCTCTTTAGACCTAAGGCATTACCATTTTGTCCTGGGAATACATGTAGGCGACACACACACCTACTGAAGGGATTTTAGCCGTGGGCATTTAACTGGAAGTCACAGCACTAACGGAAGATGGTCCAAGCCTTAAACTCCAGTTCAGCGTCCCAGACAGCAGTGTGACTGTAGCAGGAGCCCATGCTGGAGGGCCTGCTCCTTGGTACAGTTGTAATACTTTTTGTAAACTTTTTTCTGCAACTTGGGCCTTATTTTCCTTCATGCTGATTGATTCTGATCAAAGTTTAGTTACGTTTACACAGACAAGACAAAAAAGACAAGTAAATAAAGACAAGAAAAATGGCGTTTAAATCGCAATTGCAATAATCTGTCAAATAATCAGTTATATTTTTTGTTCAGCCCTGTATCGCTATTTGTTTGAATCGCTTTTTGGGTTTGATCGCATGAGTTTCTGTTGGCCCCTCTGGATTTTACCAGAGAGCATAAGTAATTGACAAATTTTGATGATGGCAAAAACAAGGCCCGGGTTGAAAATAACTGGAATTATCCTTTTAATAAGTATTGATTATTCTGTGACAGTTATTTGGAGTTGACAGGTATTGATTGGAGAGCTGTTTGTTCACTCATAGAGCTGATACGGATCTGTATGGGTGTTCAAAGCTATCTAAAAGTCTTACATGAACTCTGATGGGTGTGAAACCATATAAAAGTAGTATGGTTTTGTTTTTTATGGTCTCAAAGCTAAATTAACACTGAGAATTTGAAGGTTTGCTGTGCATGCTTTATGGCTCTGCGGATTGAAAAGTGACATTGCTGCATCACTGAGGGCAAGAAAAGCGCCTGGATCGTGTTTGTGTCTGAGTAGAGTTTGGGTCCGGATCCATCTAAAGTGTCCAATATGTTTTTTTTTCACTCTTTCATGTGTTGCTCGCGCTTCAGGCTATTCATTGAATTAATTTTCCTCCAGTCTCCAAGCTCTTATTTATTTACTGCGCCTGCAAGCTCTGACGACGCTCTGTCTCCTTGCTGCTCATTTTCGACCTCATCTCCCCTCTGCTGCCCCAGTCACTTGTAATCACCTCTTCATTACTCCGGCGCATAAGGTCTAGCTAATTAGTCCAATCATTATTATAATTACAGATCACAGAGGCATGATTGGGAAGGTTAGGCAAGGATTTCAGCCCGTGCCTGCAGTCTTATCCATACCAAATAAGCTTACCAGCGTTTCCTTTGAACAGAGAAGAAGTGTCACAAGTCGATGTGGATTCTGTCCTCTCCGCCGGCAGAGTTACAGAGCGAGGTTCCTTTTTTTGGGCGGATCGTTTGAGGTTCGATAATCAGCGTGCCTCGCCCCCTGCGAGGTATGGATCCTCACAAGAATGCGGTCCTCTCTGTCTCCGAGAGGGAGCTTAAGAGGATTTTTTTTTTTTTTTGGGATGGTTTCCAATGTCAATATGTTCCCACAGAGAAGCTGATCTATATGGAAATGCAGTGACAGCAGCAAATGGCAGAATTTGACATTGACTCTTTAGTCATTGTAACAGTGCAATAGATCTTGAAGAGTTTTAGCACACGGGCTGTCGGGCTGTTCTGTAGATACTGGAGAGCCCAACTTGAGAGAAACCTTTCATATGTTAGAGTCTAGCAGCTTGTGTAGGGGGGAAATCCACTCACCTTTAATATTTTACGACTGCTATCCATCCACTAGGGCTGAAATATATTGACAATTGCGATTATTTGACAGAATATTACAATTGCGATTTAAACTGCGATTCATATTATCACAAGTTTTTCTTGTCATACATTTTCTAGGACTTTAAAACCGTTTAAACAAAAGTGATTTTGTTAAAAAAAAAAAAGTGTGCAGGATTTACTGAGTTTTAGTATGATTTCACCATTTGTACTAAAAGATTACCTTGAGCTGTGAAACACCTTGTTTACAAATCCAATTTGGATGCCTCTCTCTCTTAAGCAATGCATTGCAGCCTCTGCAATTTGGAAATTGCACAAGTTCATATTGCGATTTAGATTTTGTTTTTGATTAATTGTTAAGCTCTACCATCTACTATACTAGAAATCTAGTTTTCTGATCTATTTTTTGCAATAAAACTGTGA
>OMOV01083729.1:3993-14637 GCA_900312565.1 Beryx splendens | reverse complement strand
AGAGAGAGAGAGAGAGAGAGGGAGAGAGAGAGAGAGAGAGAGATTGCAGTTTCCTTTGAGTTGACCTTGGAGTAAAGCCTGTGTATTGTTTAAGCCACATTTCCATTTGCAGTGCATTTTTTAAAATTAATAATTCTCTCAAAATGGGTCTTTGTAACACTGCCTATTAAACAACAAAGAAATGATTCAGACATTTTGCACAACAGGATGTCTGTTTTCAGGTTGCTGGTACTTTTTCCTTGATGTGACATAAATCCTCATAGTGTGGGTGGGCGTTTTCTTGTGCATTAGTTCTTATCTGTGAAAGACTTTTGTCCTCTCTCTCTCTGTTGTGGTTCCACCAAACTCTGTCCTTATTAAGCCTGGAAAAAACCTCTTGGTTCTGCTTGAGAGAAGGTTACTCTGCCCTAATCTGACCCTGTCCTCCACATGAAATGCACACAAAAGAACATTTCCCTCAATTTTACATAGAAGAAGAAATTCTGACACTGTTATCTAGAGTAATGTACAATGAGTGCAACAGTAGAATAGAAGAAATTCTTGATCACCAACATTACAAGCAAACATCACAGCTACCTTCACAAAAGATGTATTTCTATTTAATTTAAAGAACATGCTGAAGAAATCGGAACCGGGTAGATGTAAACAGTTTTTTTTTAGCCCAGTCTATCTGAATTCACAAACACAATGACACCAAACCAGTGCACTTCATACCAGAGATTTTCAGAAAATGAGAGTACTCTACCAATTTATATAAAAATACAAACATACAGTCTTTGCATCATGGTTACCACTAATGTGAAAGCACACCTCAGGTCATTCTATAGCATCCTCAAGGCCTAAGACCAATCAAAGTCAAGGAACAGAAGATACAGAATGTTAACTTTTATCAGTAGACCACTTAAGTGTTGTTGTCATTTTCGCCTAAATGCTGGAAATGAATAGGATTTCTGGTTCCCATTTACCAATCGTTTTGTCCTTTAAATATGTGATACCTAGCTAATTTATTGTATGTGTTAGCGACTTAATCTATTTTAAAAAAACACATTTGCCAACAAACAAGGTGCGGATGTTGTGTCACGGGAGCCATCTCTGTTCTTGAATGTGAAATGCTACTGTAAGCTAGTTAATGCTAGCCATTTTACATTTGTTCATTGCGGCTTCAAACTGCTCCACACACACCTTAACAAATAAAGAAATCCATATTAAATGCTTCTGAAAGATTTTAAGCAAAATAGTCAGTGTTGGCATCGGACATATTCAGGGATAATCATTTTACACACTTATACATTTTCCCATTAGTCTGACAAGGCAATGGAACCGGAATCCCTTATTTGGGCAGAAAATGTACATTGACTGACAAATCCCTCCACCCTCCCATGCTGCTCCTCTAGGTGCTGAACCAAACGGAGGACCACCGTCAGCGGGTGCTGCAGGCCGCCTCCAAGACCATGAGGGTGTGGTTCATCAAGGTGAGGAAGATGAAGGCCATCTACCACACGCTAAACCTCTGCAACATCGACGTCACTCAGAAGTGTCTGATCGCCGAGGTGTGGTGCCCTGTCTCCGACCTGGACTCCATCCAGTTCGCCCTGCGCCGAGGGACGGTGAGTTCGCGTATCTAGCTTTTTCATATGGCTATGTATGCTCTTTGGCAACAACGCTGAGGTTCACGCCCATACAGTTACACACTTTGACACCTGGGTGCTACTGTTTTTGAGGTAGCATGAATATCCTGCATATCCTGACCCAGGGTACGAACTGGTGACCTTCCTGTCTCTCTTTAAAGTCTATGCTCCCACCAATGGTAACAGATTACAATTACTATCAATACTGTGATAGATTTGTGCACTTGTACTTTTTGAGCATTTTTTGAAGTCAGTCATTTTACTTAAAGGGGCTTTCAGTAATCTATGACTTTTCTATCAGCAACCAAGGCAACTGCAACAACATCGTCAGGTCTTTGTCAGAGCTTAGGTTGGCCTGTACTTGACATAAGTAGGCTAATACATTTATATTTTCACAGTACAGACAAGCAAGCTAGGTAATTAGAGCATAGAGGGAGTGTCTTGAAACTCCGATGGGTGGGGAGTTTTTGTTCCAAAACAGAGTAGGCCTACGGGCCGGAATGTGAGTTTTGAAAGCCAGAAATCTGAGCAGCTATAGTAGGGTCACTGATATTGACGACCCTATCAACCCCCACAGATATATCATGGTCATTTTGTGCTACAGGAAAAAAAACTTAATTATTGCACTGAAGTATTTTACTTTATTCAATTTTAAACCACATCCATTACATAGTACAAATGTGTAGGCGCTACATCAGCTTTGCTTCAGAAACTGACCAAATGTAAATTGTATCTGCAACAAACCTGTACAAGCATGTGAAGGAAATGTTAAGTTAACTTACTGTAACATTAAATGCCGAAACGTATGATAGTAGCTTTGTTAACATTAGCCAAAACGCCATCTATCCAGACAGCGTTACTGGTTTGTGTTAGCATGCTGCTGTCCAGCTAGTTCAGTAGCCTTGCATAGCTAATAGTTAAAGAAATATCAATGTTGTAACGTTATCGAATGAGGATGGACAATATCAGTTTATTTTTTATCTTTGATTGAATAACGACATGAATTTCAGAATCTTACTTTTAGAAAGCTCAACATACTCTATAACTGCATGTCCTCTCATCCTTTTTGCATATTATGGGAAAGATCATATGTAATGTTGGTTTTTAAAAATAACCCAATAACTTTTACAATGACTACATTTTTAATGAGCTATGTTATTCTTTTACTTGAGTAGGTTTTTACAGCAGTAATTACTTCTACTGGAGTAAAATTTCAGCAAAATCGTACTTCTACTTGAGCAGGATATTTTGGCGGCTTCCACCACCCACTTGATTTCATGAATCTGCTTCCTGTTTGTTATTGCGTGCAGTCACTGCCTGCTGTTGAGTCATTACACATTTTTGTATTGTGTGTTGCAAACAGTGGGAACAGCGCAATCTCGTCGTACAGTATCAGTGATATGCTGCTCACATTCTACCATGGAAACAAAGACAGAATTGTATTGATTTTGTATAGTGGTTCACACAGAGGTCACTGAAGCACTGAAGCCTCACTACTCTCCTATCCAAAGCTTGCTGAAATAACAGGAATAGGCCACTGCTGCAGAAATCTTAGCATACAGCCAAATATAATAAGAATTTATGGCACTGGCAGTGCTTCGCTGTGACAAAACTGACCACTGTGTCAGTATTTTCTCTTATTTTTATAACTCATTGGGGTTTGTGGAGGTCGCTCTGAGCCATCTGGTCCGTTCACCCTTCCTTGCATTGTTTATATATGAAACGATTTACCCATACTCCAGATCTGATGTAACACTCCCTTGTGTTAGTGCCTCCCATCACACATAACACTGTTACTGTTACTACCACTACTCCTAATGACAATAATATAGCACTTATCTAAAAGCAAAGTGCTTCACAGGAATGCAGAAAATACAAAAATATATTAGGGGGAGATAAAAATAGAAAACACATTCAAAAGAAACTTAGGTTAGCAGAAAATAAATTCATGCATGAAATAAACAAGCAAAAAAAGCACAGAAACAAAACAAGCTCAAAAGTCTGAAAAAACAATTACATAAAAAAGATCTGCATGCATCATTTTTGGTGTATTTGTTCTTTCTTGGTTATCTTGTTTTTATCTAAGCACTTTGTGATTAAGCTGTTAAAGGAACTTTTATATATATAGGCTACAGTGTGTATATGTCCTGTACATATACAGGAAGATTTGTGTTGCTGTGGATTTAGTACTGAATTTAATAACTGTGTAAATAAATTTATACATTATTTCATTGGGATCATTTGTAGTGCACTACATTATTGTGAAATCAAACCATTCCTCGTTATGAAAAGGAATCCACAGTTACACCCTTACAGACTGTGGATATGTTACCAGCTCTAGACACAACTAGCACATGCACAGTAAGAAAGAGTGATGTTGACGAGTGGTGGGTCTGTTTGACAGGAAAGGAGCGGCTCGACAGTGCCGTCCATCCTCAACAGGATGCAGACCAAGCAGACTCCACCCACCTTCAACAAGACCAACAAGTTCACTTCAGGCTTCCAGAACATTGTTGATGCCTACGGCATCGGGAACTACCGGGAGATCAACCCAGGTTATACTGGAATTCACTGCTCACTAATGAAACTCTACATCTGAATTCAGCATCCATGATATTAGTCTCAAACTCTAATAGCAATTTCTGAATCAGGAAAAACATTTTCCGCAGTTCCAAATTTTTTTCTAATTTTGTTGATTCAACTTTTATTCAATAAACCATTCAACATATCAATTTATGAAAAAATGCTTGGATGAAAACCCAGCTATTGGCTAGAAAACCCAATTCTATTTTGTCAACAAGGACTTAAGTTATCTACTGTCCTTTAAATAGAACCATACTTTCTTTATGTTTACTTTCATGTTGCACTTTCAGTATTATTTGCTCCAAAGCTCCATGGTTTCATTTTCATTGGATTCAGTTAGGGCCATACAATCCATTGAAAAAGTCTTGAAATTGCAATGCTGATAATTGCAATCCCTACAGTGCAAAAGCTGACATTTTTATGGAAGATATTTCTCATTTTTTTCAAACTGAACAAATCCTAAACATTAGCATTTCAAATTATGTAGAAAAAGTTTATTATATGGATTTTCTCCCCTGATGTATTGATGTGTCTGAGTGTATGTTGACATAATTGTACATAGTTACAGTAAGACTCTCTCCGAATTTCAAATTGTAAGCCAGAGATTATGCAAATGAAAAAACTTCATGTATGTGGCTGTTTGAAACACTTAAAACGTGCAGCATCTTGTGGTTTGGAAATTGCAGCAATCAATATAGTGATGTTGTTTTTTACGTTAATAGTGCAGCCCTGTTGTGTGACAGGTTTCTTACTGTGTGTGTCGCCTGTTTCAGCTCCGTACACCATCATCACCTTCCCCTTCCTCTTTGCGGTCATGTTTGGCGACATGGGTCACGGCGCGCTGATGACCGCTGCTGCTCTCTACCTCGTCATCCGAGAGAGTCGCATCCTCTCCCAGAAGAGCGACAATGAGGTAAAGGAATACAGACTCTTCTAAATGCATAGATAACCTGAATGAACCGTACCTTGTGTTCTCAGATGAATACCTACGGAGAATCTAGCTATGTTTCCATCCAGCTGTCAAACAACATGGTGATATTCTGATGTATTAACCACGATGGAGACTTACACACGTTAGAAACATGACATTTCTGGGAATGTTGTGATGGACAGATATTTTACAAGCAACAATTCAGAACTTCTAAAGCCATTTTTGAACTGTCGTCCAATGAGTTTCAAAAATTTGTCATGATCATGACAATTCAAGCATTATTTTCTCAACAAATATGTTTCCATTGCTATTTTTCCACAAAGTTTAATTTTCCACTTTGAGCAAGCATAGATTTCTGCAATATTGGGGAAATTGTATTGAATTTTGCCATATCCTTTCAGCTTTTTTTTATTTATTTCATAAGCCATAATTTGCAAAAACATACTTAGATCAAAACCCACCTAACATAATTTTGTCAACCAAGATCTTCAAATGGTGGATATATCGTTTTGGAATGATATAATAATGTTTCAGCCTCTGACTTGACTCAGTTAAAATGAGATTAAAGGGTGTTTAGTCACATCGATGTGTAACGCTGCTGCAGTAGTAGTAGTAGTATTTCTTACCATTTTAATCCATTTTATTATCATTTTTCTGCAGATGTTCAACATGGTGTTTGCTGGTCGGTACATCATCCTGCTGATGGGGATTTTTTCCATCTACACCGGCATCATCTACAACGACTGCTTTTCCAAATCTCTCAACATGTTCGGCTCTGGCTGGAGTGTCCGGCCCATGTTTAGCACCAAAGGAGCCAACTGGTCGTAAGTCAGCCATTCCTACTTAGGGCCGACATGGTCCTTTTATTAAATATCGGATATCAGCCACCTCCAATATAATGGAGTTTCCTTTCTGACCCTTCCTTTCTCGAATTTGCACAAAAATGTCTGGAAATGTATGGTAGAAATATAATGTCAGGAAATTAAATTCTGGACCCTGTCATACTAATCAGATTCATTAATTTACTACCCAATGCCCAGTATTGTCATCATACACCATATCCCTGACATTTTTGTGATTTTCTTTTTCTTACTTGCTCATTCATGTTCTGAGTGAATTTCATGATCCTCAATTTCCTATTTCCTGCTGATTTGTTCTAGGGTTGAAACGCTCGATGAAAATTCAGTGCTACAGTTAGACCCAGCCGTTCCCGGTGTATTCAACGGGCCTTATCCACTCGGAATTGACCCAGTAAGACCTGCATGCTTGCGAAAACAAGAATTTATGGGTGCGATCACACCTACAGTTGGTTTTCTTTGGTCTAAACCAGAGTGGAAAAGTTCACTAAGTTGCATTTTTGTATTCGGTTCATTTAGGTTCCCACTGCCCTATTACAAGCAAACTAGGGCTTGTAAACAAGTCACATGGACTCACAAGTAGCTCGTTTATTGGACTGAGTGGGGAACTAAAAGAGTAAACACTTTAGAGTTCAAATTAACTGCTCCAAACATTTTGGTGTTAACGCACCCTGTAACAAATATAAGAAAGAACATGCACAGTCAGATTTTCTTGGTCAGTCTTGAACATTTAGACCTGTTGTGATCTCCAGATCTGGAACATTGCGACCAACAAGCTGACCTTCCTCAACTCATTCAAGATGAAGATGTCTGTGATCCTGGGCGTCATCCACATGCTGTTTGGAGTGTCTCTAAGTCTCTTCAACCACCTGTAAGTGCCACACTTAAGACCATTGTTGGATGTTAACACTTTACAGTCATTTATTGCTTTTCCCAGATAGCGTAATGTACGGAAGTAATGAAGTAAATGAATATCTTTAATTTGAACTGAGTTATGCATTGTTCTCCAGACAGAATAAAGAGAGTTTGTCATGAAAGATATAGTATGCAGTTTGCTTTTCACCACTTCTCTCTCTTTCTCCACATTCTTTACATGTATTTAGCTGATGCTCTTACCCAGATCTGCTAGCAATGAGTGAACAGGTATAGGGTGCATTACCCAAACATTCTTCAGCAGGACACATAGAAGTACAATTGTTGTTGTGGTCACTCATATAGTCACTTTATATGATCTGTTTGTAGCCACTGGCACCACAGTAGGTATCTACTTAGAACCCTTTTTAGTCATGATTACTGCTTGAATACATGTAAAAACGTCCATCTTAACACGTCACTTAGTCTAGTGTTGAGTCTTAAAATCTTATCCAAGTGGAAAACCCTCCTTCTTGAGTCAAGTGTCTTTAAATAACTTCCTCAAATTTCAAAGGGGCATTAAATATTCTCATATGTACGTTGCTTTGGATAAAGGCATCTGCCAAATGGTAAATTGTAAATTGTAAGTATTCTATGACTTTCATTGACTTCTATCAGTCACCAAGGAATGGCAGCAGCGTCAGCAGCTCTCTGACAGGTTGTTTTTATTCCAAAACAGACTATGGGCCAGAAAGTGAGTTTTGAAACCCAAAAAATGGTGAATGTTGAGTGTAGTTAGCTTACACAATACCAATTGACAGTATTTTTGTACCAAGTAGTTTTGTACTAAGAAGTTTTACGCGTTTTACATATGGAAATCTTGCATTGGTAACTAGCCCGCTATCTATCCCCGCTAGCTATCTAGTGTCTTTCCCGTTCCAGCTATGGCAGATGCTGAAAAAACGGCTCCAACATCATTAGCCAAAACAGGTTACCTGAGCTTTATAGCAATGTGCCGCTAGCTGGTTAGTATACTAGCCTACCCAAAGAGCAAAATAATTTTTGGCTGATATGCTAATGGAACATACTGTACTGTCACGTCTCAGTGTTAATACCGTCATAAGCGATATTATTCCCTTATTTCTTTACAAAAGTTACAGTCATTGAAAGTCAAATTATCCGGTCAGGCTATGGCATTGTAACTAGGGTGGGTTTACTGGCTGTAATCCAAACATCATTTCACATACTTCTCGCCGCCAGAGGCGGAGACAAAGGGATGAAATCGGGGAAGCTTTCCGCTTGAATTGTAATTCCCATGTGAGATGAAGTTGTATTGAATTTATTTTAATTTCCAATGTAAAGCATCTGTTACAACATGGCGTACCTTAAGTTTGACTCTCCTCCTTTACTGCACTGCAGGTACTTCAAGAAGCCACTGAACATCTTCTTGGGCTTCATCCCAGAGATTGTCTTCATGGCCAGCCTGTTTGGCTATCTCATCCTGCTGGTCCTCTACAAGTGGACAGCCTACGACGCCTTCACCTCCAAGGACGCACCCAGCCTGCTCATCCATTTCATCAACATGTGTCTCTTCAACTACAACGACCCCACCAACAAGCCCCTGTACCGGGGACAGGTGCTCCCTCACCCATCTGCCCCTCTGCCTCTCCCGGCTTCCCTCCCCCAGTCTCTAACTAGTACCATGTACCAGCACTTGTCTGGTGGCTGATGTTAATTCCCCACCCTTGTTGCTAGTAACGTAGATGCAGTTGACCTACAGTAGAAGATCTTGCATTTCTGACCTGCTTTCTTTCAACAGCCAACGTTAGTACAGGCAGAGCAGAGGAAGTCAGTCAACCTTTATTCTTGGTTCACTGTCACATCTTCACTGGTTACTATCATCAGATCAACATGTTGCTGTTTGATGGAAATGTTTTTTAACAGGTTTCAAAGGCCCAAAGGTCATGAAACCTACTAAACACATAAATCGCTGTGTAAACGTTCAATTCAAATAAGAAAAAAGAATGAAGACACCAAAATTGCAGCTACGTGCCTCTGCTGAACCGGACAGAAGAACGATTTGGGCTTCAGACAGGACTTGTGCAGGGCATTAGCATCTTGTGACGAGCGCTACACATCTCCAACGCCTTGTTAACCTCTCTCTGTTTGAATCTGTAGATGGGGATCCAGATTTTGTTGGTGTTGATTGCCCTTGCATGTGTACCCTGTATGCTGATTGTGAAAACTATGGTGCTTCGGCGTCAGCACCTGTGGAAAAAGCACCTGGTATGTCGCTCTGACCCCCACCTATAACCTTACTATTACCTTTGATATATAACCTATATTTTAACCTTTGATATAACCATTTGTTTTTCTTTCACTTCTATTCTGCCATTCATTTCAACGTACATTGCATTGTGTAATGTTGTGGTTGGTTGTGTTGGTTGTGCCATGAAACTATGCTTAAAGCATGCCTTGGAAGAGCTTTGATATTTTGATCTGAAATTTGCTCAACACTAGCCATACCTCACAATCTGAGGGCACCCTAATTGATCTGCAATGTGAGTTCATTTCCAAAAGGCTATATATCAATTTCAGAAAAATAATCATTACCTGAAGCTCATCAATGAACGTCTCTAAACTTCAGCATTTTGGAGTAACTGTTAATGCAAACATTTCTCAGAGGCAGAGCTGCTCTGGAGGCAGAAATAATCTCATTGGATGAGTTAAAACCAGTGGGCGGAGCTTAACAGCCATGGTTTTTCTGGCCAAGTAACATTAGACTGAAGCCCAGAAGGAAGCTAATAATATGAAGCCTAGCACTCTTGCTACTTCGTGAAAAAAATGCAGTCTAGCTGTCCTAAGTTATCCAGGTTAGCTAGTTAGCCTAGCTGACTTTCCAAATTCAAGCTAGCCATACTAGCCTATAGCTAATGAGGGAAGCTAGTTAGCTATTAACGTCATGAATTCCACGGACATGACTGAATGAAAAATATAAGTTATTAACCAAATTCGTTAATTTCCTTGCTAAGCGTCATTTTGTAAATATAGGTGCCATGTTTCTCGAGCGATGGATATATCTCATTTTGGAAGTAAACTTACTGAGTGCCCATCCTCCACCTAAACAAAATAAGAAGAAAGCATACACTCCAAGGCCTGCTTTAAGCTAGACACAGCTCTTGTGGCTTTTGTATCTAGTCCCAGAAGAGGGAAGAAACCCCTGCAGAGAATCTAGAGCAGTCTTTAGAGCAAACAGGCGTGTCCTCATCATGCACCGGACTCACCCAACAGGGCACGCAGAAATTCGGAGGGGTGCGGGTGGGCAACGGGCCCACGGAGGACGAGGCTGGCATCATGGACCACGACCAGCTCTCCCAGCACTCGGAGGAGGGCGATGAGGTGAGCCCATCGAAATGTAAACATCAACCTGTTCAAAGAATGTTAAAGGGTTCCTGCACAGTTTCAGTTTCAAAATTCCATACTCCGATAGTAGGGATGGGACTATGTTTATCTCACGATTCAGTATATTTAATTTTGATATATTTTTATTGTCCCATCCCTATCTGATAGTCATCTTGCCCTTACTAAGATATGTCACTGTAAAGATTATTCTTTATAGCAACAAATATCAGAATATTTGAGGTGTCGTATGTATATTGGATAGTACAACAATAATTTATCATACTTTTCCAAACTTTTTTGGTGTCATTTTCAAATGACTTATGTTGACCTGGAAACTACTGAAATCAAAAAAGTTTGGAAAAGTATGATAAATTATTGTTGTACTATCCAA
>OMOV01083695.1:0-11718 GCA_900312565.1 Beryx splendens | reverse complement strand
AGACGTGTGCTCTTCCGATCTTCAACATTTCATGTGTGTCCTCTCTTAAAAACACAACCTATCAGAGGGTTTTTAACGTGATGTGCCAAAGGACTGATATTTGGAAAGTCACTGGTTATACCAACTCGTTATCTGCATTAGGTCTCGTCTCATGTTATCAGAAAATGAAATGCTTTCCGACGTTAATATCTTAAAAGTGATTTCCTTCCCTATGGATAAGTCCTTGATGTGAACGATCAAACTCATGGTTCAGACTTCGTCTACAGAGAGCGAGAGAGAGATGGAGTGAGGAGAAAAACAAAAAAAACTGACAGTGGAGGGAATGTGTGATAAAATGATAATTAGTGTTAATCTGATACCATTGCCTAGCAACAGAAGATGGGCGGCGGTAACAAAGTAATGAACTCTATTTTTATCTCCGGCGTCTTTGTCTGCCCCCCCACCCCCTGCCCTCCCCAGAGCCTGGGGAGGGAGGATCACCTCTCCTCCTCTGTGGGGGAGGAAGGAGGGAGGGAGGGGGTGATGGGCGTTCAGCTCTGGCACACCTTTTTTAACTGCTCATTAGGATATCTATAGATATTCTGTCCTCAGGTGGAGCTGTAGGAGGATGGCGAGGGATGGGAGGATGATAAAATGGAGGACTGGGAGAAGGGAAGAAGAGAAGGAGGAGGGAGGAGGAGATGCCAGTCACCTGCCAGAAGATATAATGCACATCACATTGTCCCTGTAGGCAGACGCTGGAAGAGGCCAGAGTGGCAGTCTCAGATCTCATTCTGAAGGGGGGGGGGGGAATCTATACAACCAGTCATTTACATATTTTACTCCAAAAAGCTGTATTATCACATCAAAAGAATTTTTATGGACTCGGAACATTTTGTTCCCTCACAAAAGAATTGCCATATTTTGATTTTGAAAGCTTGATGTCAGCAGTGTGCAGATCCATAAATAATGGGAGACAAGAAAAAGAGGAAGAAGGGAGAAAAAAAAGCGTTTGCTGCTTTTAATGGCACTAACATGGCTTGCTAATATGTAATCCACACTGGTTTATTAGAAAAACACAGTTTGAGGCTAAGGATTATCATTTCTTAATTTTGGCTCATAGACAGCTGATTTCTATAAATTGCATTGCATATTAGGCAGAGGAGCATTACACAAATTAACATGCAGCGTCCTCCCATTTTTGAATTGAATTAGGAAGCATGTGTGCTTGTTTAAAGAGCCATTAAAGCACTTAGAGGAACAAAACAGTTTGGTTCTCCCTCTCTCCATGCCTCCCCACTTCAAGAACAGCTTTGAAGAATTCTACGTGGGCCCACAATTATGCTGATATCGAGTGCTGCGGTGGTACTGTTGAAAATAATCTCATGCTGTCGCTTTTCTGCAAAGTCTGTGTGTGGAGGCATTGTTAAAATGCTGATGCACATATGAATTTTTGGTGAGCGGCCCCCGCATTCTTTTTTGTTTTTGTACATACCTGCAATTAAAAGTGGTCAATTCCTCCGAGGGCTGTAATTTCAGACAAAACATGCTGATGAATCATAAAGCATCCAATTTAATCACACATGACGAATCGCATTAATTAATACAGCGGCGAGGTGAGAGAATGATGCGTCGATTGGGTCCTCTGGAATAGAGAAGCCATTAGCATTGTCTGGCTTGGTTGGAGCCACTTCACTTGGCTCTTGTCAACAACATGGACACAGTGCAACCATGTATTTTAATATCTTTAAAAGAAGATTTATATCAAAATATTTCTTAATCTAACAGGCAACTTAAGCATGAAACTTGAAATGTGGTGCAGACATTATAACAAAATCACTGACTTTGGAGTGATTCTATTTTTTTCAGCATTGATTTTAGTCTGACATTTTGGCAAATCATTAAAATCAATAAAAGAGTGACAATGATGCAATGATGTTGAATCTATTAATTAATTACCGCATGCTAACAGTGACAAATCATTATCTTGAAATATGTCAAACTGCATGAATACTACCAGCAGAGGATCAGAGTGTTTATTCAGAAATGTTGCAGTGAAATACCAAAGGGTTTGTACATACATTATTGATGTCTTCAATAGATTTGCTCAGAATTTTTTTTCAGTACTTAATATAATGCCTCATTTAATGCTTGCGTTAGTATAAATTGTATGCTGTAGATGCATAAGCCACTAATTAATATGGCATCCCTTCATCAACCCAATCCTGTTTGAAAGGAAATATTAGCATGGGACAAAAAGATGAACTTTCCTAAGCCGATATACTAAGAACAATGATCAGTCATAGTTTTCAGTCATTGGATACACAATTGTGACTTTATTTAAAAAATAATAATAATAAAAAAACTGGAAAATTAATGCTCTCAAACTGAAGAGGATTAGGGCTACATGTGAAAAATCTATTTGAGTTCTGAGTTTAAAGTCAGAACTCAAAATTCTGACTTTTTTTCCTCAGAATTCAGAACTCAAAATTCTGATTCACAGAATTCTGAATTAAACTCAGAATTCAGACTTTAAACTCAGACCACAAATACATTTTTCAAATGTGGTCATAATCCTCTTCTGTAGAAATGTCTGAAATAGGAGAAGGGAGTACTATTTAGCTACCATGTACAGTATTTCTTTAGAACCATTCCAGCAGCTTCAGTGGACACATCCATGGATCCTCCACTTCCCCTCCCACTACAAATCTCTTGAAGTACTTTACCATCGTTGCTATCATGCATTCATAAGAAACGAACACACAAATTGACGCATGAGTGAAAGGAAGATTTTCACAGTTCAGTTATGATTGATCACTATTATACTGTCGCCCAAAACTCCAGTGAGAATAATAATACATGCCATTTTAACTGACAGCATATAACAAAAGACACTCAGTTGTACATGTGTGGGTGGTAATGTGTCCATATGTATGTCTTGAGGCAGCATAGAATTGCAATGTGGGGGATTTGAAAATAATAGATCAAGATGGGGGGATTTCTAATCTGCACTTCTTTAATCTTGTTGAGATCCCAATGGGAAATGCCCCTCTGGAGCAAATGACTCCATCACAACATCCTCGTCTCTCTCAGATTGGACAAGTTTTAATTCTCACACTGCCTGTTCCCAATGTATTCACCCCCCATATGTATGAGAGCTTTTCATATCCTCTGAGATCGGCCCATCAGCCATGTTCATCATACTTCATTGCACACTGGGGCTGTTTATAAGCTTTAATAACTAGCAATTACTGGAATGGCACTTTGGTGCTGCCCACGTGCAGAACAGTGGGACCTGATTGCACTCATCAAACGCACAGCGTCACACACTGCAAACACCTACTGCCACTAATATCCAACTACTAGTGGTGCTCGACAATCTGTTTAGTGCAGATCTCTTTGGTACGGATCTGGTTGACTCTGATTCTTTTGATTGAATCAGCAAAAAGGAGCGATCAGGCTTGTTTTTGGTCTCATGCTGCAGTACATATTGCCAGAATTGATTCAGAGAATTTTGTTTTTTCATTAAATGTCCACCCATAACTCTGCAGAGAGAATCTGACATTGCAAAAGATGTGAAAAGACGCAAGCATGTGATGAAGATTTGCTCAGTTTGGTAAGTGTCAGGCAAGGCGAACATAAGGCAGTGTGGCAAAGACAGCATTATTCTGAGAAGTTTGTCTGTTAAGTGTGGGAGTCAATTCAAAGCTGTCAGTGAAGATTTTTAGAGGTGCTGGTGTTTTAATTTATAGACAACAATTTGATTGTGGATTCTCCAAATGAGAACTGTTCTATCCCACACACTGGAACACTGTTTATGGGAATCAAGGGTCATTAGACTTTATAATTAGTTGTTGTGTATGTGCAAAGTTTGTCTTTGTAATTAAAGCATCACATATGCACTGTTAATTAGAAAAAAAACCACTGGATAGCAATAAGCATAACTGACAAATATGGGGGGGAAATGCAATAAAGGCTTGTATTGTTTTCCCGGGAGACTCTTAGCAATGAATATTGCACATTACATAGATAAAATATAGATTTTTTTGTAAGCTCTGTATTGAAAGTAAAACTACAATAAGCAATGACAACACACTGTCATGGAATGCTTGGAATTCTTCATGAAACACAACCTGAACTGCTGTAAATTCTGTTTTATTATACATGACACGGGAGAGTTTCCAAATTCGTGGCTGGGACGGAACCCTCTCCCCGAATACTAGCTGCCGCTCCGTATTTAAACTGGCTTGAGGGGTGGAGCTTATAGAGGAAGTAGGATCTTACATACAACCAGCCTGCGCAGTGACACCTACAGGTCTGGGGGCACACAGCATATATTCTTCCACAATACCATACTGATGGAAATTACCTAGAAGAACATCTCTTGGATTCACCAATGACCAAATATAATATATATATAAAATGTATAAAATATAAAATGTGTGATTTATTCCCTATGCAGCTCAAAATCAAAATGGCTCCATTTTCTGCATTTGTTGTACCAGAATTTGTATGAATTGTTTCCCTGACATGTTTTGGCAATGCATTCATCTGGATGCAATTTGTGTTGATAACATTTTTTACCAGCAGAACTAGCAGATTAACTAACCTTCCTAACTGTCTTGCTGCAACTTTGATAAACAATATAAAGTCATTTCTTATTTCAAACACAACAGTTGAAAAACTGAAATGGAAACAAGAAATGTTAACCCATGGAAATAGTTTAGATGCCTTGTTTGTTTTTATGATTGGAATTGTAATGCATCAAAAATTTTCATTGCCCTAGAAGATGGTTTGTTAATGTCAATAAATAGCGATGAACCATGAACTATCATGAGGAAAATAAGAACCGGTGGCATCACATTTATTTTTAAAAGCTTCCATTGTAGCTATACACAGTGATGTGGCAAACTAAACTGAAAACCTTCCTTTGCCACTTTTGCAGGACGTAAAGTTTCTGACTCGTCGTTTCCAACCGACAATCGTCCACATAAGCCTTCTGTATCTTGTTAATCCACACGACATAAAAGAGGCAGGTGCGCAAATGAAAAAATAGACGATTTATTCCACAAAAAGGTGTCAATTACAAAATAAACGTTCTTTCTCTCTTATCTTAAACCCTACCAGGCCTATGGGGCATAAACCAAACACAAATAGCCCACAAATACAGTTAAGATTACGGCTATGGCTACGACTATGCTATGCTACGCTACGGTCAGAAAACTGTTGCCCCGTGTCCTGCTCCGAAAATACGTACTTCCTACTAGCGCGCATGCAAAAATATACGCACACGGAAATTACTCCTATGAAAGCAGGACAGACTAATAGAGCACAGATAAGCATCTTAGATAAAGCGCTGCTATATAACTATGATTGAACATCACAAATTAAATGTTAAACATTCTAAATGACGTAATGTCAAATATAATATGAACACAAGATCAAATTACTTATGGTTCAAATGAGGCATAGTATGCTAAATAAACCTGATGTACCTTATGGCTCTAACACACAGGTCAACCTCCTATGGGTCTGAGATTCCCCACAAAGGTTTCTGTTAACAACAATTTTGTTTGTGAAATGGTTGAAAAACTTCATCTTCTTAAAATAAAATGCTCCACAAAATAAATTATTTACAATTTGACTTCCCCAACTTTTAAATCTTCAAAATTCAAATTGAAATTTTGCTTTATTGCTCCCTTGTTAAGCCAAAAGTCACTTCAGTTTGGCACATATAAATCTGTGCATAAGTGGCGATAATCCATAGTATTCCTGAATGCTTTTTCCTTCCAAAAAAGGCAAGTCTTTACTCACAGAACTTGAATGGATAGAACGGTCTTTCCCACTCAAATCAACGTTGCTGGATAGTCAGAGCGGCGGCCATTTTTATGTGTACAGTTGGGTAAGCTTCGGTATGAATTGCAAGTCACTGAGGTGAGAGGTTTTGCAGCAAGGACCAAAGCAATGGAAAACTGGCATTGCAGCTGTCATCAGCAAGTTATCACTCATGCCACCACTAGGTAGAGCTCTTTTACCAGTTGCTGTTGTCTTTATAAGTAAGTGAAAAGTTTTGACATCTGTGCAGAGTTAGTGGAAGTGGTTATAGTTGATCTATTTCAGCTGATAATCCATTAACTGTTTGATGTTAGCAAATGCTAACTTATCTTCTCCACTAAAGATAGGCAAAGCTACAATCTCTGACAGTGCTATGTTAACCTTCACACTAACATTAGCTTTCAGTTGAGTTTTTACAGTTTTCTAAGCAGTCGTGCAACAGACTCATCTGCACAGCTCTCAAGCAAGTCTGACACTTTATGCCTAAATGACCAAACTTGCGTTGTAACCATAGCAGCTAACGCTTAAAAATTCCACAGTCGACATTTTATACTGCACTAGCCAAATTACCATGACAAACAGTGGAAGGACCGTTGTATCGATTCAAGTTTTGTGCCTTGACTATAAGACAGCACTCAGGTTTGCAGTGCACTTTGAGCCCCGATGATTATGTTGCAGAGATGGAAAGAGAGGAAGAGCAGAAATGACTGCTGTCTCTTGTCTTTCTTTTTTTTTTACTGTCAGGTGTCTTTCAGGATCGTTGCTTTTTTTCCCCATGAGGCCGTAAAACACAATTTCCCGAAGTAGCCAAACGTTGCAGCACCTCTGTCCTGCTGCACTCAACAGTCATAAAACATTCAGCGTGTTAGATAGCACACAGGGATCGTACCTGCTGTTTCCTCAGACAAACAGCACCAAAAGTGTGAGAACAGGGCAGGCATCACATCAATCTTTCATAAAGCTGAGTGTCAGCGGTTTCAGCATCGGTTCTGGTTTTGCTCCCTGACAACTGAGCTCACAGGCATCAGTCACAGGAGGGGAAGGACAATGATGAGGTACAACAGACCGTGCCATATTGCCCTCACCTTATTGCCAATTCTGCTTAGGCTGATGAAAGCTGTTAAGTGCGTGGTTTCACTGGCTGAAACCATCGCAGACAGATCTACTTATAAAACACATGCCTCTTCCAGACAAAGAAACCCAGGTAATCATGATATTAAGTGATATCTAGGTACACAAATCACAATAAATCCTTTTTATTGCTTGTGAATCTTGGCGCCTTATTTTCACTGGAGTCCAAGCAGCAGGCAGCCTTGTGGTAAACATGACAGAAAAAGATGAATTGTTTGAGTCGTTTCTAATGAAACCAGGTTTTGTTACCTCACTCGGTGCCTCAAAACACACATGCATCAGTTGAAGCCTTCATGTAAGAAGTATTACAATTTATTAGGCCTTGAATGCTTCATAAATCCATGAGCAAAATATATGGTGTGACACAGGTCATCGTCCTTTTCCATTCTGCCTTGTCAAAATGTATTAACTATGAACTATTAAGCTCTTAATAAAAAAGACTTGATGTTCTGACTGTAAAGGAGCATGTCTGTAACAACTCATCTTATTCTGCAATTATGTTCCAATTAGGCCAGTGAACATCACAAATCATTTGGCGATTTGGTACAGCTGGACCCAACAAACCACTATAACAACATTGAGAACAGATATTTCCCCTGTGAAGCCAGTTCAGACTATGTGATTTTTGCTGTCTTTAGGTTTTCCCAGACAAAATTTTCACATCATGGACAAATTATTTCAAGCGAGCAGCCCTCCCTCCTACCCCAATCAGTTGATTAGATTTTGGTGGTCATATAGATCTAGGATTTCGACCATTAGACAATTGTCGTTTGTTAGCCAGAGCTATTTTGTTGCATTCAGGTGCTGTCAAGTAGGTCTGACGTTTGTGACCTCCACGTCGGCTGCGAAACACCATTGCATTTACATGCTAATTTGTTGGAAAATCAAACCCGGAAGACAAACAATAAACAAAACTGAACCCTTAAGGAGGCAGCTGCTTTGCAAGTTCAAGAATTGTTCAGTGTTGGTGGAGGTTTGTGCACTACTGAGAGCCTTCCAGTTACATGTTTGCCACATGGGGTCTTTAAGAAGCTGGAGCAATCTCCATTGGAACATTCTGTTCATGCATATGAGAGCATTAGTGCATTAGATCTAAATGTGGAGCCCCAGCGTGACAATTAAGCATTATTTTATTGATTTTCCTCATCCTGTGGGATTTTTGCTTCTAGAAGTTGTTTCACCCCACACACACAGACACACACCCCCTCTGTGATTGTACTGATGACAAACTGGCCCGTTTGGAGATGCCAGAATGCTGCATAGGCCGGCGATGGGAGCAAGACAACAGCAACAGGAGGTGGCCTAGCATCAGCAGCTGAGCTTCATAATCTAGAACCAGTGATTTGTCACAGCACTGCCAAGCCAAGCAGCAGGCTTCTGCACAAGACTGGCAAACTGTTAGCCCTCTGCGCTCTTAACAGTTCCACCAAAAATATGAAAGCGCCAGCCCTTATGTGAAGGGCTAGAACATCTTACTTCCAAATGTATTAAAAGGTAAGAGGCTGTTCTTTGCCCTCACTGCCTTCAACGAACGACAGACATTTTAATCTACACAAAGGTTAATTAAATGACAGGGAGAAGGAGACAGTGTCAAAGATGGCTTTGTTACGGAGCTCTTGAAGCCCATGCCAGAGAGAATAAATGTCACCTTGCTTGTCCCCCCTCTGCCTAGTCCCTGACATTTCACATACAGTCATTAATGGGAAACACTTGTTCTTGATCTTTATTTAAAACAAACATTAAAAGTTTAACTCCGTCCCTGTCTGAGTGCTTCAGGTTACAATTCTGGAGGCTTTCTGTTCTGTAAAGATCTCTCCCAGTCCAAGTGTAGCTGTTTCCCTCCATCAGCCCCTTGATTATTCTGCAAGGCCTTATTCCTGCTGCAACTAGCTTTCACATACACTGCCCGTTAAAAGTTTGGGGGCACCACATTTTTCTTTATTTTAACTATTTTCCACATTTTAGAATAATAGTAAAGACATCAAAACTATGAAATAACACAAATGGAATTATGCAGAAAAAGTGTTATGGAATAAGGTGTTAAATCAAAACGATCTTATATTTTAGATTCTTTAAAGTAGCCGCCCTTTGCCTTGATGGAAAAGCAAAGACTTTGGAAAGAAATTCATACATAGACATCAACTTCACTATTTATATTTGTCCAAGAAACTAATTTCAAGCATTTAAGCATAAGCCTTTAGATCAAAATGGCTTTAAGATAATGAAAAAACAGTCCATTCAATGAGGTGTCCCCACACTTTTGACGATGACAGTGGATCTATTGATCAGTATTGACACAGTGTATGAGAGCCCAGTCAAAAGTCATCTCAACTGGTCTGTCCTCTACTGTGTGGAGGATTTCATATCTTACACAATATACAAAGTTTCAGACAAGATTCATGCAGCAGCAGCTGAGCATAATATGAAGACACCAGTCTTGTGTCTTTGGCAGAGCTTAAAACCAAATGTCTTCTAAATTAGGAAATCTAAAAAAAAAAAGTATAGTGTTAGGAAATGTGCCGCCTTATGCTCCACCACAAGTTGCATTAAGTAAATCAAAGTGAACCCATTTATTATCTCCGTTTTCCTCTACTTATCAGTGATGTCTGAGATCTAGTAAGATATGGTAGCAATGACAGCAATGCACGTCCATATTCATGAAAATCACATTTCAATGGGGAAAGAATATTAGCGTAATAATTTCACTTAATTACAGTGAGTACAGCAACCTGTCAAATGGAGATTTGTCAATTTGGATTGTGATTAGATTACACAGCATTGTGTTGACAAATAGTACCTTTGGAAGAAAATACTTTCCCTTAGTCGCAAGTGACGACAGCAATTAATCAAGTCTAAACAACAGCAGGACAATATAAGCTGGAGCCTGGAGGAAGGAAGGAAGAAAATTATTCTCTGCATATATGGAAACTTGAGATGGTTTAAAAAAATTTCCCTATGAAGCAAAATTGATTTCGATTTCTTTGATTGTTAAAAAGTTTACTGATATTAACAAAACATATTTTGGAGAAGGTCAAGGTTGAACATGTTAACATTCCTATTATATTAAAATTAACAAACACCTTTTATGTATGACATTTAAACCTACAAAAAATGATTGTAATTTAAAGTGTTACCCAAGTTTGCATTTCAGGACAAAAGCAACTAACACATAGCAGTAAGTCAATAATTAAAAAACACCAATAAAAAGTAAATTAGTCACCAAAATAGTATTTCAAAGAGCTGACAGGACTTCAATGGCAGAAAATCTTCAGATGAGATAAAGAGAAATGATGTGTGGTGTTATGTTATGGGCCCTAAAGCATGGGAACATTTTTGAAAGATCAACAAATTGCATCAACTCAGTATCAGTCAAATCAAAGAGAAAGAAAATATGTGTAAAACTTTTCTCTGGTTTTAGGGCTATTGTATACAAAGTGTATGCAAGACCTTGAAAATTGACCCCAAACATAATGGTTAGAGAAATGTCGCAATTCAGCCGACAGAGTGACAGAGCTCAGTTGTCTGGTGTTTGCTGCCATAATCTTTGAATGTTGGTATCACATGGTTCAGTTGTTCAAAAGGGAAATAAACTCACCTCACAGCTCCACCAAGTTAAAATAAATAAATCAGAGTGAACTGAGCATGTGTTTTTAACATTTTAACTCTGCTTAATTCCCTCTGGTCAATGATATTAAAAATTAACTTTATGTACTCATGGAAATGTAAGTCACTTCAATGCCCCTCCAAATTGCACTGATAATTTTATTAACATTAGTACATCTTATCAGTGTGATTTAATACATTTTCATTATTTTTAATTCCCTTTGGCTAACTTAGGTTTTTTGGGGGGTCTGTTTTAGGTATCGCTAACCCCAAAATTTCTGCCAGGAAATATGACTGGGACTAAAGTATTTCACAGAAATAGGGCCTCGGGCCAGTTTTTTTTCTAAGCCATAGATGGTGGGCCAGAACATAAGTAATAAATTGATGATAAAAAATGCAACTGGAATTTGCAACAGACTGTTACAGAGTGTCTTGTTGTAACTGATTAATCAACTGATCCACCCTGTGGTTAAACTGTGTAGGACGGTCATATAAGACACGCATGTGTGGGAGATGCAGAGATTTGAGTCATGAAATGCTCTTAACAAATTCTTTTTTATTTCCCCTTTGTGAATAATAAATGTGTATCATTTTAATTTTGAGATTGGCTGATTGCTCCTTTGTTACACACCGGAGCACTGAACGCAGCGGATTCTGCTTTTTATTTTTTATATTTTATTTATTTGTCGAATTTTTCCCCCTTTTTCACCCAATTTGGTCATCCAATTGTTCCCCTACCTAAGTGGTCCCGGTCACTGCTCCGCCCCCTCTGCTGATCTGGGGAGGGAGAGACTCTCACGTGCCTCCTCCGAAACACGCGGAGTCAGCCAGCCACTTCTTTTCACCTGACAGCGAGGAGTTTCACCGGGAGGACATAGCGCATGTGGAGGAACACGTTATTCATCCCGCTACCTCCCCCCTCCGAACAGGCCCCGACCGACCAGAGGAGGCGCTATTGCAGCGACCAGGACATAAACCCCTATCCGGCTTCCCACCCGCAGACACGGCCAATTGTGTCTGGAGCGACGCCCGACCAAGCCGGCGGTAACACGGGGGCGAGAACCTGCGAACCCCTGTGTTGGAGGCGAGGGAATAGACTGCTACACCACCCGAGCGCCCGAGAATCGATTTATTAAAGGAAGTGTGTCCGACCGCGATACGGTAGATGAC
>OMOV01083688.1:0-11521 GCA_900312565.1 Beryx splendens | reverse complement strand
CACGTTATCTCTTTTTTTAATATAATATACTCTCCCCCCCCCCCCCCCCCCCCCCCCCCCCCCCTTCTTTTTCTCCCAATTTTGCATCACCAATTTCCCCTGCTTAAGCGGTCCTGGTAGTTGCTCCACCCCCTCTGCCGATCTGGGGAGGGTGTAGACTCTCAAATGTCTCCTTCGATGCATGCGGGGTCGCCAGCCGCTTCTTTTCACCTGACAGCAAGGAGTTTCACTGGGAGGACATAGCGTGTGCGGAGGAACACGTTATTCCCCCCAGTTCGCCTCCCTGCTGAACAGGTGCCCCGACCAACCAGAGGAGGTGCTAGTGCAGTGACCAGGACACATACCCCTACCGGCTTCTCAGACGCAGACATGGCCAATTGCGTCTGTAGGAACGCCCGACCAAGCCGGAGGTAACAACGGGGGCACGAACCTGCGGCTCCCGTGTGTCTTGCACGCATCCTGTCTGCAGGGTGCTTTGGAGTGGATCGCTAATGGATTGATGGGGCGACTCGGGAGAAATTTAGCTGCCTCTCGTTGCCGCTGTGGCCCGTGCCCATCTCCCTTCTTCGCTGCTATAATGACACACACTGACTGTTAAGGTAATTGCACTGAATTGTGTGTTTAGCAAACTTAATCTGGCAGGGAAATATTTGAACAGAGCACAGGGGTGAACTCAGTCACACTGATGATGCCTGCTCAGCTCATGACTTTGCATATCGGAGCTTGTGGCCAAATCTCTGAGATGGATTAGTAAAGCTAATGAAAATCCATCTCAGTCTAACATGGCAATGCTGTTTTGGCTGTGATTTTTTTCTCTATATGGCTTTGTGTTTCCATGCTGATATTTTGTCCATAACACACAATACACTTCCATAATTAGCTCCTCTCCGGTACTGTGACTCGCCCTGGCTGATGGAGTCCAGAGTGGTTTTAAGCAACCACTTGTGTGATTAATGTTATTCCCTATTTTGAGCGTTGTGCCATTAACACAGACCCACAATGTGAACATGGCACTAATGTACTATAAAGATCACATAGGGTATGTGGGCTTCTGTTCTTTACTTACAGTATACAAAGGTGTATAATTACTTTGACATTTTGGAGGAATCATTAATGGTTCTGACTCGTGTGTTGCTTCTAAATGTCAATGTTTGTGCTTGCTTCCTCTCTTTTGTCTGTTTGGATGTGAAAGAAGCTTTTTTTCACCCACCCTTCATTTTTCTGTCAGTATGAAAAATAATATTTTAGGAGAGACAGCCTCATCAGTACCAATGTGATTACTCTCCATACAGCACAATATCATACCATGTGAAACACTTCTGGATATGGATGATGAGGAACTATCACAACACTATAAAACATTGATTCGGCCTTGTGAGGTTGTAACCAAGGACTAAGGAAGTTTCTTCATTGCGAGTGGGCCTCAGTCATGGTCGCCTCCTTGCTCTGCGCTGTTTGAGCCTCGCAAAGGAAAAAGGGCTTTCTCCACCTAGCCGACAGCAGCCCGAGCCAAAACACCCAGATGCTTGTTTAATGCTGCGCTGGTTCACAGTCGGCTGTAAATTGAACATGGGAGCATAATTTGGGGTGTCTGTTTGTTGTGTTCAAACACCGGTGAACCTTCTGCCTGTGTTGCTTCATCAACGCCCCCCCACTTCTGAGAGGATTTTCTGAGGGGATCACAGCAAACTGAACCCAGCACATTTGTTCCAATAGAGCAGTGGTCACCAACCTTTTCCAAGGCAAGATCACTTCTCCTGTCCAAGATCTACCGTTCAGAAATATACCAAATAAAAGCTCACAGATGTTTAAATACTGAATAATACGGCCTCTTTTCTTTTTCTTTTTTACAACCAGTCCATTTTAACAATTTTAATTCCGACTATTGTATGCTTTGTCAGGGCACAATATGAACTGAAATACCCTCACCTTCTCTCACAATCAGCCTAGAAGGCAGGAATTAAAATATGAATGACTGCAATACATTAAATGCCGTTTATAATAATTAGGTACAGAGAGCAACATAAATCTTCCCACTGCACCATATGCCCATGACAAAAGGGAAATAAACAAGCAATTAGGTACTATACACAGTATTTCACTCCAAACTATGCAAAACCTCACCAAAGTCAGTGTGATGGCTGTGACTGCACATTATCTGTTAGTGCTCTGTAGTTGGGCTCATAGTTAGAGACACCTAGTCTCACACAGTCATTAAGGTGCCTGTCAGTCAGGCGGGTCCTGTGCTTTGTTTTGATTAATTTAATCTGTGAAAAGACCACCTCACAGATAAGTGGACCCATAGTAGGCTTTCAATTTCAGTGCACAGGAGGAGAGGAGAGGAAATTTTTCCCTGCTCACAAGTCCCCAAAAGTTGCTGTCCTTTGCCCCGGCTTGCATTTCAATATCACTTTGCAGTTCAATTATTTCCATGTCCGCTCCATTTGGTAAGGAAAATGCATCCTGCAACTTAGATACAGGGTCAGTGTCAATGGGAAGAAATGGATTTGTGATGAATTTGATAATGTCCTCCATGACATGCATTTCCTGAAAACACCTGTCAAATTCAGCTGCCACTGTTCAGGTTTAGCTTCTGTCACATTCTGTGCCAGTCTTTCCATGTTTGGGAAGTGTGTCAGTCTCTCATTTCTCAGCTGAGAGGTCCACAGACCCACTTTGGCTTTGAATGCACTGACAACGCTAATCATGTGTGCCACCTCCCTGCAGTTCAGAGTTGAGCTCATTCAGTTTGGCCATCAGGTCTGTAAGAAATCCCAAATCAAGAAGCCATGCCTCGTGTGGCAGTACTTTGTGCTGCTCATTCCGTGCCTCCAAAAAGGAGCGGATCTTGGGCAGCAGGTCAATAAATCTCTGCAGCACTTTCCCACGACTTAACCAACGAACTTCAGCAAGCGTCAACTTCTTCTAGTAAAGATTTGAACAGTCGGTGCTGCAGTCCTTTTGCCCGTATGGAGTTAACAAGCCTCACAACTGGCATCATTACATGGGATGCTAACAAGTGCTTGTTGATGGATCACACAGTGATAACTGTGGAACTGGGGAAACTCCGGGTCTTTGCGCCTCGCATAGCTGGTGTGCCATTGCCACTAATTTATGAATGGGGATGTTCTTGTCATGCAAATACCTTTGAATTCATTGTAGATGTCCTCAGCTCTCGTCCTCTTCTTTAATGGCAAAAGTGTGAGTAAATCTTCCTTCGTGGATGAGTCAAAAGCCATCCAAGCAAACACCATTAGCTGTGCAGTGTCTCTCATGTCCACAGATTCATCAAATTGCAGTGAGACGCATTAGCACATTGATAAATCCTTGAGCATTTGTTGAGACACGTCCTCTGATAACGACCCTATCCTTCTGGCCATAGTTGCCGGACCAAGTTGGATATGGATTGCATTTTTAATATTGTCTTTGTTTACAGTCTTAAAGTGTCAGCAGTGACAGACATTGCCTCCTTGATTAACTCTCCATCGGTAAATGTTTTTTTGTGTTTATCCAAAAGGTGACTCCACGAAAGGAGGCCTCTGTTGCAGCTTTTCTTTTGTCTGTGGACTTGGTAAACAGCAGCTGTTGTGCCTGCAATGCCGACTTCAATTCGGTCACTTTGCTGGAGCACAGAGCACTTTTGGGTGGGAAGTCCTCTTTGAACTTCGGGTGGTTAGTGGCGCGATGACAGTCCAAGTTACCTTTTTAACCAGATCAAGCACTTGGTTACAAATTAGGCAGATTGGTCTGTCATTGACCAAAGTGAACAAAAACTTGTGTACCCATTCGGAATGAAAGTTGTAGGTTTTTGACTTTTTTGTGCATTCTCCTCCATCTTGACTTGCTACCTGGTTGCTGCTAAGTCAACTGACAGTAGCTTCACGGCAGTAACATTATCGTGATCCAGCCAATCAGACAGGAAAGAGGAGAGCATGTCCTAATATTTCCGGATTGGCTGGATCGAAAAATATATATAAATGACATAAATTCCGTTAAAAGTTTTCCCCTAATGCTTTGCGATCGCCTTTGAGCTTCCCAAAGATCGACAGGTCGATCCCGATCGACGGGTTGGCGACCCCTGCAATAGAGGATGAGCCAGATAAAGTTTATTGTTCCTCTGTCATCTGTGTCATATATGTTGGGTGCTATGTTCCAGTTCTTTTTAGTTAATGTTTAACTTCACCACTGCGTTAAAGTAAGCTTGCAGCTGAGTTGCTAGGAAACCAAAAAGCCTCTCAAGACGGTGCTGTTATTTCTGAAAACTACGTCAGTTTTTTCACACCTCTAAGAATAAGTGGTGTGCTGAATCGAAGCGTTGTTAGATAAAAAAAAACCTGAGGAATCCTGCCAGAGTATGCATGAGTGAGTCTTTACTTTCAAATTATTTTGCTGCCTCAAGGACAGCCAGACTGTCTTTGAGCTTGCTCCAGAGTATCACTACATTATTATCATATTAACTTGTTAGGATTTCAGGGAATGTTTTGATCCCCCAGATTGGTCTCTTACTCAGAGTGAGATGTAACACATTTGAAATGTCAGTATTGATCATGGTGAGGGCAGAGGGATGGTTTCCAATTGGCAGAAGATTCCTCAGAAAACACACTGAGGAATCTCTTCACCCCTCTCATCAGACGGCTAGATGAGGACCACACAATTGACCACCAAGGAAAAATTCATGCTTAACTATGAAATCATTTTAAGATGAAAAACAACAAAATGACACTTCCTCTACGACAGTTGAAGGGACAGGTTCAAAAAAGATACGTGTGAGCTGAGCATCTTAGGTAGGGATCTAAACAAATTGCAAAGTGCTTTTCACCAGCTGACATCCAACAGAGCACAAAAGCACAAAAGCCCCCATGTGTCCCACTGGAGTAGTAGCCACAGCAGGAGACAAATTGACACCACAGTCTACCCCCTTTCAGTCTGGCCCACTTTGTGGCTCACTGAACTCCCTTTTGTTTACCCCACCTTGCTCATTGTGTATTTGACTTTGAATTTGCTCTGCCTGTTTCCAAATTATACACAGAATTGTGGAAAATGACAGCATTTTTATACTTTTTTTTCCTCCACTGTCGATTCCATCTCTATACTTCAAGATGAAAAGAAGCAGGCATCTCTCAGGGCATCTATCTACTAACAGTGAGGCAGCAGGAGCACATGAAAGCCCAGTTGGGTCCTCAAAGGCCAGGGAGAGGAGCCTGAGTCAATGGACTCGTTTTGCCCCCAGAGTCAAGCCTTTTTACAGGCTTAGACCAGCTTTGATCATCCAGTGGAAAAGGCCAAGCTAGAGAAGCATTAGAGGCATAGAGATGGCAATTTAGTTTGTCTTTTTGGGTTTTTTTATGTTACCAATGCATTCGGCTCCATTTTGTGGCCTCTCTGCATTGCAGTAGCTTATATTAAATGAGATGCCAGAGTTGAATACTAGTTCCAATGTAGTAAAAAGTACCTAGAAATAACCTAGAAAGGGTATATGTAAATGGGAATGTTTTAAGGATATACTCTCCATTCGATGCACTCTATAAGAAATATGTGAGATGCAAGAGGCCAAACATCTGCTATTGGTTGCATGAAATATTTTCTACATTAAGTGCCTCAATTAAGATTGTATTTTTCCTTATAGCTTAAAGGCTTGTTGTGGGAGCAGTGCATAAAACCTTTTAAATGATGTCCTTCAAAAAAACGATTTTGGCAAGTGGAAAATGAAAGTGAATTTCAAAATCTACAAGCCAGTGTGGACAAAACAAGTTAGTTTCAGGTCCTGTTCCCAATGTGGTAAAAGAGTTTATACAAAGAAAATTACTTGTTTAAGTTCTAAGCTTTTTATATTCATAATTCATTTCAATTTGTTTATTGAAGATGCAGTCCAAATATTTTTGGAGAAAATGTGCTTGCATGTCTATATGTAGGAGGCGATTAGCGCAGAGCCAGGAAGATACTCTTCACTGGGAAGAAGTCAGTCCAACTCAGGAGGCTGGGAGCTGGATCACTGAAACTCTCCCCAGCATCTACACATGGGCCAGGAGAATGGCAGTAAATCTCAGAAAGTGATCCATGCTGCTTGGTAGAGGAGCTGCAAGCTTCATCGTGACATTCAGACGCGGAACTGCATGGCCGAACCAGTCTTACGGCCTTGTTGTTTAATACCTGGATCGATGGGGAGCCTTGTTCGTCATATAATTTAATTCATTTACCTGGTCCCCTTAGCTGGGGATATAGGTCCTCCTTCCACTTGATATCCAGGTCATTTTCCAATTTGTGCTTGAGGTCACACTCATCTTGTGGTCTTGTCACGTTTTTGTGTGCTTCGTCACATAATCTTTCCATACAAGCCATCCTGATCTCAAGGTTGGAATTAACTTTTTCTAACTGGCCTATTTCTTGTCTCAGCTGGATGGTTTTCTACAATGAGCTCCTGGACCATTCCCTCCAAAATGTCTCTCGCTGGAATAGCTTGAGTGGATGCACTTGTTTTGTTCTCTATGGTGATTGCTGTTGGGTCGTTGGCAATATTTCCGGAGACCTTGGCATCCCCCCCCCTTCACATTGGCATCTGTTATCCTGGCCTTCACTGAGATCTTTCTCATCATTTTGCAGATGAACAATGCTTTTTGGGTCAAGGCTTCAGCAGAAATCGCAGACACAGCAGATACATGAAGTCGTTGTTGGTCAGAATACAAAGAAAATCTTTCATTTTGTATCAAATGATATTGAAGTGCAGTCTTGATCATCATAGTACAGCCAGCATGTGCCAATAATAACAACTCTGGTGGCATACAGCAGTAGTTCACACTTCAAATCCATTTTGAATACTGACACACAGATGCTGAAAGATGCTCTGCTGATGGGTAATGATAGGAGACAAGGCACCACTGTTGCAATGGATGAATGTCATGCTTCCACAAGGTTGTTGTACCAAACTTGATGGAGATTACTGCGCTGCATGTGTTTTGAAAAATGTCAAAAGGTAGAGGGTGCAATGGTGGCATTATAAATAAATACAAGCCAGCAGTTGTTATGAATCCATTCAAACAGATTTAACCATTTGCTGTCTCATGCTGTTCTCAAATAAGAGGTTAAAGAACGCGTTACTAGCCCTGGACATTGCATAGGTACCATTGGCTCTTTTTCTGCTGTCACCATGGAGACCCCTCTCTGCCCAAGTTTGATTTGCCTGCCCTTCCTAACACATAAACATGAATTCTGTCCATTACATGCTGCTGCCATAAGACTGAGAGGGTAGAATACATGATCTCTCAGAAATTACTTAGTCATAGTGCTGTTATGTATTTTTCAGTCAATCAATCAGTAAAGCTTTATTTATATGGGAGCTTCCGTGCAGGAGGGTTGGCAATGAAGAGCAGAATTATGTCCTGAATTATGTACACAGTCCTGTTGCATAGGGAGGGACCCAGTCCAGCCCTGTTTTCTGTACAGCAATTGTCTGACCTGCATTAATAAATTTCAGTTTCTCTGTTCACTGAAAACCCCCCAAAAAAACAAGGCAATAAAAACAAACAATAAATAAGAAAATGAAAGAAAAACCATCATGATTATTTAGATAGATAGATTCATATTAAAGCTAGGCTAAAAAGGTATGTCTTAAGATCACATTTAAGATGTTGACAGCCTGTGAAGTTTATAAGTAGCCTATACCTCCTTGCTGGAAAACACTTAGGAAAGGATTTGTATCCTTTCCATTTATATTTTGAGTGACTGCCCCAGAAAAAATAGGCTGTGCTGTCAAAATAGGCACACATTTGTCCATAGGTCCTTGGATTCCATTACCTATAAATGAAATGCTTGCACCTCCAGCTTGTACAGTGTGCTACCAACAAATGATAATATTGCTGAGGAAATGAACTCACAGATCAGATGAGACGTTGCCAATGGATAATGATGAGTTAAGAATGGATATAAAGAAGCAGAAGAGACTGACTTATTATATGGGTCATCATTTGGGCTTCATAACAGGGGCATGCCTTGAAGGTGCTGGTGTTTCACTGTGGTGCTTTTGAATACCTTGCGTGAAACAATAAAGGTCTAGTTTCTCCTAGATCTCCGTATCAGTTTTTGATCTCTTTTTATGATATCCACCTTCTCCTACTTGTGCACTCTAGCCCTTTAGGGTCCCTGAGCACTATAAAATGCTTCAGGCATGTGTCTAAATAACAATCACCTTACTTCAGCTAGCTCCAAGAGCATTGCCTCCAGTGGATGGATAAACCATTGTTGGAAATGAGATGGGTATCAGCTGTCCTTATTCAAGATGGAGCCCGCTTTCAAATGGCGGTATGCCAACCAATCGCACAGCTATCTGTCCTGCTCACACAGCAGATAGGACACATGTCGACATCCATTACAAACATATGTGACCTACCGTAAACTGGTCTAGCGTATGAACAATGTTTATATAAAATCACTAGTACAGATTCAATGACATAATGGACATTTGTTGGCCAAGCAGAGTAGCAGCATGTACCTACCACGTGGGGATATTGCATTTCATTGTTGAGTAACTCTTGCTCCCCCATATCATCCAGATACCAAAGCCCTTGGCTTTAGGATGATAAATAAAGAGATGCCACCCAAGGAAAAGTGCCACAGATTTAAAACTATAGAATGTATTTTCTCTTTGGAAGACCCCATCTGCCCCTCTCTCTCCTCCCACCCATCCCCCACCTCTGGCAGCTCAATACTATGCATGTATGAGAGAAAGTGGTGCATTTATGGAGGACTGCTGCTGAATTGGTTGAACCAGCAAGAAGCGGCTTTTAGAGGGATAGCCTACAGAATGCTTAAATCCTTTGTGTCTTCAGCATGTACCGATTTTTTTTATCCCAATGCTGCCAGGCAGTTGAGTACCCAATAAAACATTAATCAGAGTGCACAAAGACAGATGCGACAAAAAGGCCATTGAGTAAGACCTCTTATAATTGGCCATCTACACACATCGACCTGCGCGGCAGTAATTCATTGTATTTGAGAGCCCGGTTTACAGAAACTCTCAATCGGAGCGTTCTTTTGATTGCAGTAGATATCTGTGCGCTGCATCGCAGAGCTCCCATCTCCAAAGTTTCTTGTCCTCACTGGCAGTGAGTCACCCCCAAAGTACCTTGAGACAAGGAGTAAACAAGCCTGCCTGTGTTCATCAAGGTAATCTTGTTTGCTCAGAGGGCGGTGTCTATGGAGGACAGCACACTGCCACAGGGATAAAGGCCCACCCAGGAGACACTGTGATTCCTGTCTTCATGTCTTCAATGGAGGCAGGATGGAGCGGCCTTGCAGCTGAGCATGTGTGCGCACAAAACTATGCGACATCATTGGGGGTGAAGGGTGACTCGCACACAAATACTGTGCGTGGCACGAGTGAATCTGTATACAGCGATAGGACAGAAATGAACCAAAGTAATTTGTAGAATGTGTAATGTAGCGTCTCTGGTCTCTGACAGCTCGATTGTTAACATATGGCCTGTAGCTTGAAAACACATTGCTGTCCAAGTTTCTGTAGAGCTCCAGTACTGCAGTTATGTACATTTTTGGAGAAAAAACCCCCCAACAACAAACAAACAAAAAATATATATTTGACCTGTTGTCATCTTATCTGTTACTGGTAAAATGAAACATGACTGCTGCTGCATGAGGGGAGTTTACCATTTAAAATGATCTCCCGGGTTCATAATTACTCTCCCAGTGAGCAGCCATCAGAAGCAGAAGGGGAGGATTGCAAATGTGTCACAACAGGATAACTAATCCACCAATAGTACAGCTGCTACAGAGACTGCCTTTTAACCAGGTGCAGCATGTCTCCACCCAAGATATATGATCCAGCCTCCACGGCATGACGAAGACCATTGGGTAGGTGGGGGTGGGGGTGGGGTGTCACCTGGCTAGATTGAATGCATTTACTTTAGAAAATAGAAGGCAAAAATGATTAAAAAAAGAAGACTCGCTCACAACTTACAATACTGCCGGGTGTCATGTTTTTTTCATTTTTCATCTGTTCCACTGTTGATTTCAATCCCTGTACCTTGTTGCATTTATATTTCACTGTCGCTCAGTGCTTTCTGTGGACTGAGTGCAGGCCAGAATAAAACCTTATTATGGACCACAGAACAACGCTTCTGGCTGACAGCACTAACTGAAAGTCTGCATCTGGCAAATAGACAGACAGCTTTTCCAGTAAGACTTCAAGAAATGAGTATAAGTGCAGGCGGATGACAGCATACTCTGTCTTTAAGAGCAAGCAAGAGGGTGAATTCATAAAAATCTCAGTAGGGCTTGGTGTTACAGAAAGAATATTGTTCAAGGATGATCCGCTTTAAAAAAAAAAAAAATATTGGTTTGTTTTGTTGCGAGGATATGTGAGATAGATTTCCCCACCAGTTGTTGAATCCAGTCAGCTCTTTTTCAAAAGAGAGTGGGCAGCAGAAATATGCCTAGTCATATACTGGCAGTAAAATCACAGCCTTGACTTCAACCCATTGCTATTAGAAAAAATGTTTGGGTAGGAGCGCTTCCTGGACTCAAACTTGGGATTGTTTGAGGTGCTCTTTGGATAGGGATACATGTAGACACAAAAATACAAAAAAAACTCCAAGGCACTGTCTTGCCTTTATTGTTATGGCATATTAGATATATTAGACATATTCGACTTTCAAAAGAAACTTCAATGCGTTTCGGCATCAAGCCTTCGTCAGGAAGTCAAACAGATCTCATGACACACCTGGCTCTTTTCTAGTGGTATTCCACCAATAGGAATCTTCCACTTGGACATGATGTTGTGGCCTAGAGAGGGTGCAGACATATACAAACTCCAGCAACAAACATGGTTGGGTCCAAAACCCAAGGGGTCCTACAAGTGTAACCATTGTAACCACTGCACACATGTAATACAGACCAAGACATTTATGGATCTCAGAAGGAGTTCACCATTAATCATTTCATTAACTGTAAAACCTCTTTAGGCTAATGTCCCAATTGCAAAGTTTTTTTACATCAGAAGAACAAAAAGATGATTACAGGAACGGCTAGCAGAACATAAATACGCCATTCACACAGGGAATGTGAACTACCCTATGGCTAGACACTATGTGAACTTCCATAACAGTAACCCATCCACATTACAAGCCTTTGGCATTGACCGCATCCCATCTTCCATATGAAAAGGTGACAAAGGAAACTTAACCAACAGGAAGCCTTTTGGATTGACAAACTACAGGCTACAGGGACGCCCGGGTGGTGTAGCGGTCTATTCCCTCACCACCAACACGGGGGCCGCAGGTTCGCACCCCATGTTACCTCCGACTTGGTCAGGTGTCCCTACAGACGCAATTGGCCGTTTCTGTGGGTGGGAAGCCGGATAGGGGTATATGTCCTGATTACTGCACTAGCACCTCCTCTGGTCGGTCGGGGTGCCTGTTCAGCAGGGAGGGGAACTGGGGGTAATAACGTGTTCCTCCGCACGCGCTACGTCCTCCCGGTGAAACTCCTTGCTGTCAGGTGAAAAGAAGCAGCT
>OMOV01083668.1:7357-17380 GCA_900312565.1 Beryx splendens | reverse complement strand
TGTGTGTGTGCCTGTGTGTGCCTGTGTTCCCTTGTCCCTCTCCATTGTTCACCTTACGCTCCTTCAGCTGCTGCTCCAGTCTCTGCTACTCCTCTGCAGCCCGTTGGCCCTGCAGGGTCAGGGCTTTGATGTCGGTCGTCCTGGCCTCCATGACATGGCCCCCTCCACGAGTGCACCTGCTTCTCCAGCTTCTCCTCCCGCCGCATGTCCCGGGAGATCCTGCTAGAGCTGGGTTTGGAAACACCAAACGGCAAAAAAAAGTTGGCAATGTGCCCAGAGCTGGTGTAGCTGTTGGACCTTCTCTTCTATATATGCCACTGATGGCCTATGGGACTAAATCCCACTGGGGCTTTATACCTTTCTCACTGCACACTCCAAAGTAAAGTATCATTTATCTCTGCCTGCAATCAGCAGTTACTCATATACAAAGTAACATTTCCCTTATTGATTTCCAGTTTGTTTAGCAAAAATCCCAGTGGCTCTATCTTTTATATCTTTTACAAAATGGTAAAAGAAAAGCAAAATATAGTTGCGTATTACCAGAAAATCAGAAAGTTGTCTAATTCTCCACGTCTAATTTGCTGTAGCACAATCTAGCACACAGTTGTCAGAGCAGGGTTATGCCAATCTTAATTCATCATAATTAGTCATAGTTAAAAGGCTCATCAAACGCTTTGCCTTCAGCTAAGGGCAGAGCCTTGGGTCATAGATCCCCTTCAGTCTGTAGCAATAATTTGGAGATTTCATACAGTTAAATTAATAGTCCATTTACCTTCTATGAAAATGTTCCATATACCTGACAGATATTCTCCAAGGCACTCTCTCTCTCTGGTGCGATATTCTCCAAGGCATCTCCTGCTGGGTGGCGCTTCTTTTTCAGAGTCTCCACCGGTGTCTCCTTAGACTGTTCCTCATTCATCTTCAGTTGATCTAAACTAAAAAATACATCACAGTTGATCCCTTTACTCATCTACAGTATGTGCATAGGAACAATTGTAGATGTGATTACTGTAAATATGGGCATGTTATTAGGCTTTAAGTGATGCAGCTATGTGGTCTTGGCCCATGGACAAGCTGTCTCTACGTTCAACCATCTGGTTAGCTTTGTGATTTCTTCTTTCAAAGTTAGAATGGCCTTCTTATCGCTCACCTCCTTATTATGAGCGACAGCAACCATTTTCCAAGCTTTTTCGAGCTCTTAAAATGTAGAGAGGGAGATTTTTTATACAGCTTTCTGATGACAGAGTGAATGAAAACTAAGGAGGCCATACTGAAAAATGTTCATCGAACATCACCAATCTGCACCTAAAGACCATCACTCTGTACCAAACACCACTTATGTCATGCATTAGATATACCGCACTTATAGTGTAGTGTCACGTTCTAGCAATATACCTTCCTCAGAGGGGTGATTGTTGTCTTATCTTCCTGGGACAGCTTCAGTGCAGCGGCAGCTTTTGATGGAGTTGGACACAGTCTTTGAATTTAGCTTCCAGCATTTGGACATTAGACACTTCTCACTTACGTGGGATTTCTTCAGTGCATGGAGGAGCTTTTCATACACATGAACTTGTCTGTGCGCTTGTTCCCAACCGGCTCATTGAGGATCACCTAAGGCCTCACAAGTGTCCTCTCCCTCTTTCCACCCCGGTTCCTGGGAATTGAGAATTGGAGTCACAAACTGTCAGAAAATGTGCCGAGGTTGGGAGTGTGAGGAGCATAAGCTAAATCATAGGCTACCAGACTCAGTTTCCATACTGATGGAGAGTGATTTTCTAAGAAAATGTCTGAAATTATATCTACACCTGAAATGTGTGCTGGTACCATAGGGTTATAGGTGGTGCCTGCTGAAAAGACAAGCTATGCAGTCAAGATATATTATAGGCTACACCTGCATACCTGCAAGGCCACTAATGTAATAATGTTAGCATTAAATGTTTTTGCTCCTTGCTTGACTCTGCAGGCTAACGTTAGCTAATATTAGCTAAGTTAACTAACGTTACCACAGCAGAAGAGGAGGTAACTTAGCAAACCAAACAAGCAGTACAGTTTCCATGTGGTCTGGTCACAGATCAAATTTGCCCAGAAATATCAGCAACAACGTTCATCTTTGAGCCAAGTAATGTTAAATGTATGTTTTAGGTTCGTTAGACGTCATGCCATTGACTCTGCCAGATTTTTACCAGCGCAAACATGACCGTAACGTTACCATTGCCAGCGTTAACGTCAACTAACGCTAGTTTAGCAAACTTGTGTTCGCTTTTAGCAAAACATTCAAAAACACTTGGTAAGATGACATACGCCCTTACGGTTATCATTCAGTTTCCACGGTTTATCTCGCCATTAAGTAAGGCTGCTTTCAGCAAGGTAAAGCTGACTGTGTGTATAATCCCGGGTAAAAGAAAGTAGTACTTGCTGGTTACTAAGCGACGACAGCTCTCGCGGGAGGTGGTGCCGCAGGTCCGACGTGACGGACTCCGCTGCCAACCTGGTAGTTCTCAACGTGGGGTCCCAGCCCGGACCTCCAGGGTCCTTGACAGGGTCCCTGGGGATCCGCAGCAAAATGAAGAATCGTTTCATTTCACCGTTATTTCATTCCCTTGAACCAGGAGAATGTAACTATGACTGCTCTGATAAGCTGCACTGCACATGTAGGGGGTCCGTGGTCTAATGCGAGTCAAAGAGGTGCTTTTTGGGGAACCGTTATGATACGACTGTGCATAAACTCCATCTAGTCAAGTCTGATGAAATGGTCGCCGCACATGAAGGAAATGCCATTGGAAATTAAGTCCTAAGTGTCATCTAGGTTACTTGGTTGATTGGTTGTTTTTGTTGTTTTACACTAGATGGCAGCTCTACACAGTTCATGGACCCACGATAAAGCGCTCATTCTGCATTTGTTTTTGCATATATTTGTATTATTAGTTTAGTCAGACTGGAGAAAGTCCAGGCTGAGCAAAACCTCACTTTGTTAAGTTTTAGATAGCTACAGGCCTGTGTCTATTTAATATTTTTCTATTAGGCTATAGTCTATCAGGTAATTTACTGTGTTAGGATGTATTTATTAAACCCGGTTTTGAAAAGGGAGTATGATACAAACTGCACTTTGATTTAAAAATGCAGCATATCTAGAATTTTTGTGCACTTCTTTTTATTGTTCTGGCAATTTGAAAGCAACATAAAAGAATGGTCTACTCTGTTGTTTGGGAGTCATTTGGAGGCACAGCTGTGATGAAGAGGACATTTCAGGCAGGAGGCTACTGTAAATCCGCGCATGATTAGTCAAGGCTCCATCCAGGACGCAATATCATCATGCTGTCGTTGTACTCTGACTGCACACCTGTAGACGTGGTGCCTGCTGCCTCTTCCGCTTGTGTCGTCTGGTGACTGAAGGACGTCATTTAAAAAAAACTATAAAAAAAAAAACATTTGCTTACCCCTTCTGTCTTCGCCTAGAAAAAAAAGTCTTTATGTGTTAACTTCCGAGGAAAGTGTCTTAACGGGTTATCAAGTGGATAAAGACAATTTCACGCATTGAGACCCGAGGCGCACATCTGGACGTGGTGAATTATCAGCATCTTATTGTCATGGGCAACAATGTGTCGGGCATATCGACGCTGCAAAGAGGACAACAGCACAGGTTTCACAGACTTCCAAACTCTCAAAAAGGTCAGTAGCCGCTGTAAACACGTGGTAAAAGTAAATTACCGATTATTTTACGCACATTATGGCACCGATTTGTGAACGCATATATGGTTTTAAAGTGTTCTCAATGTGTGTTGTATTTACGACATCTTAATATGGAACACTGCTTAACATTTGCAAAGGAAAGGTTAACTGCTGTATCTGGAAAGGCTTTGAATCCGTTACACACTTTCCTAGAGATGAGCCCTCTCGTAATCAGCTGTCTCATGGTGCTGAAGAACAGCGCCCGTCGCAGGCTGCTGGAGGCAGGGCCTTTAGCTCACTTTAAATGGGGTTTAAGGTACAATTACATGTAGGCCTATAAATTAAAAAAAAAGTGGGTGAACTATGACCTCCTTGATAATCATTAGGCAAACACTAACCAATATAAAGAACAACAGATTAAAACTTGAATGGAAAACATTAAATCAAAGGCCCTATCTTTATATAACTTTAATCAGTTTGATAGGCTACTTGCAATGACATACTCTAAATTTCACTAAGAACGGGTCACACTTTCTTTAGATAGTCCAATGTTGAGGTTGACACAAAATGTCTGTTGTGTTTCAAGTGATACTCATAAATGTGTGAAAAGTAGTATAGGGTTTATCTTGGGTGGAGTTAATGGTAAATAGGATAAAGCTAAGGCTGGGTTTAGGTTTAAATATGGGTTCAGGGTTATGGTTATATAATCTATGGAGATGAGTTGAACATCAACTTTTTGCCACTTGATAGTTGAGTATTAACATTGGACTATCCAAACAAAATGTTATTTAACAATATTTTTTAGCTAGTCTTATTATAAGTTTTCTTTAAGAGTTGTGTTGTTTTGCTGAAGCAACCTGCCACAGGCACATTTTGTTATGAGTAGTGAGGTGATGAGAGACTAAAAGGATAGATGCTCAGAACTGGTCCCTTGGAGGGAAAAATCATCATCGCTGAACCAACCTGGAATCCAGTCATTAAATGATCACATTCATTAGGTTGAATGTAATACAGATATTTTTAATGCCAGTTTTAATTGAGGTTGCTTCCTTGCATGCACAACATGCATTTATACACAATTTGGAGTTGGACAGGTGTTTATTTGTACAAAGCCCAAGTAAAGAAACAAAATCCATCTCAGTGCTTCACTCCAAAGATATATAATACAAGTGTTCTACAGCCAAACTTATTATCCTCAGATGCCTCATCCACTCTAAAGCTCTCCAGTACCCTTTGGGCTGAGTCCCGTGTGAACAACAGTAATGTACAAGCAAGTCTACCCCCACATCCCCCATTCTGATCCCACCGCTACATCTGGATTACAGAGGGAAAATGAGCCTGGGGAACAATTCAAAATGGGGCTGCCATCGGGATAATCAGCATAAGTACACAGTTTGCCCTTTCACATCCAAAGGACTCACTCTGTCTCTCGCTCTTATGCTCTCTCTCTCTCTCTCTCTCTCTCTCTCTCTCTCTCTCTCTCTCTCTCTCTCTCTCAAAAGTGCACGGCTGTATTCATATTGCAGGAACACAGTGCAGAGCAAGTGAGTCAGGCACGGAGAGAGGCAGGGTGGTGCGTGAGAGGAGAGAGCCCATTATTCAGCCAGGTTTCCTTGACGACCATCCATAACATGTGCAACAGTTCCCATGGCGATGGTTTCAGAGAGCGTTATCAGTGGGAGATGATGGTGGATTGGGATGGGTACCTGACTACGTCACTGGCAGCCATTCAGTAATGAAAGAACAGGGAAGTGTTTGTTCTGCTTTGCATTATTTGGCCGGTGTTTGGACAGTGTGCAGTGATTGGTTGGATATGGTGCACAGATCCCTGCAGATCAATGCTCGACCCCTGGGGGCAATTCTGAATGCATTCAGTCTCACACAGCTACAAACACAGACACACACACACTCTCTCTCTCTCAGACTCTAACATACACACACTCACTCTGCTTCAGTACACAGTGTACAGACATTATTTGGAAGAGTGCTTTTATGTCTGTTTGTGGAGGGGATATGTGTGTCTTCTCTTCTCACACAGACTCCCTATTTGTATCATCAGAACAATCCTCATCTCACTTCTTAGATAAACCATGCAAGTAGGCTAAAAGCGTCTGTGATAGCTTTAACCAAAGGCTGTAGCAGCCTAATAGATTGTGTGAAAAAATGACAACAAAAAACTATTTTCACATTAAAAACACAGATTTCTGTTTTAGTAATCAAGCTCACTTTGAAGTGTAGCTAAATGTAGTGCAAATGCTATAGAGACTCAAAGTGCAATTACTTTTCCTACATCATAGCAGTTTTTTTTTCCTTTCCCAATGCTCTAGTGACATCTCCTGACTCAAGAAACAAAGACATTACATAAGATTAAGCTTGGTTTCGGTTCATTTTCCCTGCAGTGATATTGAATTGTATGAGCCTGTGTTTGAGCCTGTGATGCTTTGAATGCAGCTAAGAACAGCTGGTCATGTGACAGAGAGGTAGTGGGACAGCGTTCAGACAAGAGACATCCTCAGGGACATTGCATCACCAAATGCATTTGAACATGGTGTTCAGTCTGACGCTGACACAAACAAACACAATGCATTTGTATGAAAGTACACACTAGGTTCACACTACGTACACACAGGCAGACAAGAAAAACTGAGGCACAAACAGACGTAGATTAAAAAAGACAAGTAGCATGATAGTCAAATGTGTCTGTACCTGTGTGTGTGTGTGTGTGTGTGCGTACCTCTGCAAGAACAGAGAGCGAGCAGGAGGGAGCGAGTGAGAAAAAGAGAGACAGAGAGAGAATGCAAATGCACCGAGGGTGCAGCAAATGCACCGGGGTGCACAGAGTAAACAACAGTTTAGTTCCAGCCCATTTTCCCCTCTTTTTGGAGAAAAAAAAGTCCTGCCTGAGTAAGATAATGACTGTGTAATATCTACAAACTGAGAAAGCAAATCCATGCATCCGTAGTTATGAACTGCCTTTAAGATGGCATAGTGTTGTATTGATCCTTTTAACATTTATTTAACCAGGGAAGATGACTAAAGTTTGTTCTTATTCACAGCAATGGCCAAGGCTAATAGTCTCAAGGGGAGGGAGCGTTGGGGGTGTGATGCCTTGTTCAAGGGCACTTCAGCAGTAGTTGCTGAGGGCAGAGTGAGCACTTTTGCAGCTCTTGAATGCCAATGATAACACCAAGAGGTCAAAGATATTAAGTTGCGTTTCACCCTGATGCTCATGCCCCATATGAAGGGACAGAAAATGTATTTGTGCAAAGTGTTATATTGGCCTTCATGGTTTACTTCACCGCGTTGTGCCACAGACCGTTTAGCGTAAGAGAGACAGGAGAGAAGAGTTAAATAGAGGTTTCGAGCCGTGTATCATCGCCTTTTCATTATAGCAAATTGACACAAGCTCAGCCCATTCTCCTAGATGATATTACTGCTGGGGCACTGCAAGGGCATGCTATTACCTCACAGCAAATACACACACACATTGCACACACATTTTTTTCACATATATTTGCACATACACGTCATCGCTGTTCAAACCAAAGATCTTCTACGATTTAAGATGTGTCAGTCAGTAGTAAAAATCTGGCCCACCTTCCAGACTGTAAATGTGGGCATTACTGTCACCTGTTTCGCCTCAGACAGAGATGGCATAGGCATAACCACGGCTCCCTGTCTCGCCTGCCCCACACATAACACAGTTACCATAGTGACTGAGCAGGAATGGACCCGAAATAACTTTCTTTCTTTTTTCTTCAAAAGCAAATCATAACACAAATGTAAATTTTAGCTCTAGATGTCAACAGTACTTTCCACTTGGTTGAAATCTGGTCTAAATAACCCTTAGATATTTTTAACAGATGATATCTGCAACAGAAGAAATAGGGACTGAGTCAAAGGCTTTGTCCTCCTCTCAACACAAACTCACTCTTTCTTTGGTGGCGTTCCTTGAGGAAATTAAAGAAATCTTTTTCCAAGTTAATGGGCTGCAGCTTTTCTATGTAATAGGAAATTGGCACTGTCCCCTATTAGTTATGTGGACCAACAATAAAGTCTAATCAGAAATAAGTGCACTTAATCCTTGGAGAATGGTCATTACAAGAAATGATATTTGTTTTGCAATTAGAGTACCTTAGACCATATTTCAAGCACCGTTAAGTGAGGTCAGAAGAACCTGGAAAACTAAACAAGACACTAATAATATACAAACAATTCTCTCACGTTATGCTGTTATCACTGTAATTAAACCATTCCAAGCATTAAGTACAATTAATGAACTCTCTTCCATTTGACACTTTGCAGAGGTTTGAACCTGTTCCAAGTTCTGCAGCATCCAGTTCTTGACTGTACATGGTATTTCTGGCAGCGTTATACAAGCATGAGGCATAATTAACAGCGATGTTACCATAAAGATATGGGACTGTGGGGCCAACACCTCTTTCTATAGCTGTGGCCTTTCTGTGTTTTCTTTGATGTGCCAGTTAACCTCGATTATTCAACACTATAGAGACAGTACAGCTGCTTGCCTGGAGTGATTTCGAACATCCTTAACACTTGTCTAAATAAGAAACACGAATACAGAGAGGTGATACTGGCACATTGTCACTCCTCGGAGGATAAAAGCTCCTCAGGCACTGTAATGCAGCATTCACACTTTATAAACATTTCTTATAAAAGACTACCCACAGGTCCCATCCTAGACGCTTTTAACAAAGACTGTCTACATTAGCTCATCATTAAATGCGGTGTCTATATAAGACAATGCAAAGCCAGATATCTAACTAAAAATATCTATCAAAATGAATGCATTTTAAATAGCTTAAGAGTGTCTCGGGGACGATGAATGACGTCTTATTTTGCTCCTGAATGCACAATCACCTTTTACATCATGGTCTATTCATGTGATGTATTGTCAGACTTCTTTACTGAAATGAATACAATGATATATATTTTATTACCAGAAATAAGCACTGTGGTTATTGCCCACTAAATAGATTTGCATCATTGTGTTCATTATTGCATTGAAGAATCAATAGAGGAACTTTGGGAAATTGTAGGTTGAAATGAGCTCCCAGCTATCAGCACTCAAAACAGATTCACACACTAGTAACGATAAAAAAAACAAGTTATGGTATATAATGGATCCATGGAGAGGATATATAGTTGCTCTAGACATTGCTTTCAGTGCCAATGTTTGTGTTTTTCCACCCTAAAATCCCAGTGTAGGGCAGCCAGGATAGTATTATGGCACTTTAGAAGTTACAAGCCTTGTCACTGTTATCTAAGCATGCAGATGTACTGACATTCCAGCTATAAAGATGGGAATATTGCCTGCTTGTGCCGAGAGGAACAGATGTCTGTTTTAATGGTGCTGTTCTGTAATATGTGGACAAACAACTTGCCTTGTGTACTCAGCAGCTTCATAGACTTTATAAGGGGAAGTAGGGGATTAACAAATTGAATCAACATGAATGTCACTTGAATCATTATCATGTGAACTTTATTCACTATTGTATTGTATTGTATTGTACAAACCTGGTAGCAGTAGGTTGGAACCTTCAGAAAAAGATTTTGTGGAAGGGCATGTTGAAGATTTATATTTATAGTCTTTGAAATGACAAGAGTGCAGACCGACCCTCATCATTTCATGAATGTTTTTCAAAAAATGGGATCAAGGTGCATTGTAAAGTCAGGGGTTCAGCAGTAGTTTTGGAGTTCCAGCTGGTTCTGCCAGTGCCTCGATTTTCCAGGTCACATTTTCAGCATTCTGGGCGCCGGGTGCAGGGGTGATATTTTGTGGGAACGGGGCCGCAAATGTGCCGACCGATAGTTTTGTTTGGAGAACTCTCTTGGATATACAGTATATGAAATTTGCATTGATTCTGTAGAAGACACAAGTCATTACTTTTTTCTCACAGTGATATTATGAAACACAAAGCTCTTTTACCAAATGTTGATTCTCCCCTTGTTGCATCAAATGACTTGAGTGATTGTTTGGTTTCCGTAATGGAAAATTTGCTTGTGTAATGTATCCCAATGATTGAATAGTCTGTGTAGCATTGATAACAGCTTAATTCATGTTAAGTCAAATCTTGTTACTCAAATAGGATCAAATGAAACAGAACATAAGGCATTTTGTGGTGAGCCGCTCTGCAGAGTGGAGTCATTGTGGTTGGAAAATGAACTGACTTGGAGAGGCTGTTACCGTGTCCTAACGTGACCGAATGAGTAAATTTGCACACACACACACACACACACAAAAATTGTTTTTCTTCTCAATAGACCCACAAACAAATAGCTTTGCTGTATGGCACCAGATAAAAAGTAGCACAGAACTGTTTTTGATTGAAT
>OMOV01083523.1:6800-18430 GCA_900312565.1 Beryx splendens | reverse complement strand
GGCGGAGCGGGGGAGGAGAATTCGTAGTCCACAACCCAGTAGTTTGTGTCGCTCATCTTGGAAGTGAGGGGGGTGTTTTGAAGATTAAAAGCACTTACTGTACCGATTTTGTTTCGCAGTCAAACAACGTGAGAAATGGCATTGCTTTCGTCCCCTTTAGAGAGGGGGGCAGTGTTTTCTGTTTTGTTTTAGATTGTGATTTCTTAAACCTGACCTGAAACCCGGAGGGAAATCACATGGTGAAGTCAGACAGCCGTCGACAGAGTCAGCAGATTTACCTCAACCACAATATTTCCAGGTTTAGGTGAACAAGAAATGTGACACAGGGCAAAGGAAATGTTCCCGTAGAAAATGACAAAGGGCAAATCAGTGGCGCAAATTAAAAAACTCCCTGGTGAACCAACTGGCAAGCTGAGGCATGCTCAGCGAGGTTTAATTAGATTGAACTGGCTGGTGTTCAGGTGTCCCTTCTCTCTCTCTCAAGGTTTCTTCCGTCAAGAGAAATTAACGATACAAAAGCTGAGGTCACGACTTCAACTTCAAATTGTCTGCGCTGTCCTCTGTGGCTGTGGCAGATGTTTATTTGTCAGTATTTTAAGTGTCATCCAATAGTGGCCCTAGGGGGGGCTTTATTATAATTACAAAGTGATGGTTGAGAGGGAATATAAATCTTAGCTGAGTGGCTGAACTGATGTCCCATGGATCTTGCAGGCTGGAAATGTTCCTTGTTGTGCTGCTTTAGAGAACGCCAGGTTGACTGTGACTGATCTTGTATAATATCTCCATCCTCATCTGGAGTCTTCAGGGAAACTCTTCATTCACCAGGTCACCTAAGAGGAAAAAGTAAAGACAACCCGCAACATGAGAAAGTGGCGTTCCAGCATACAGTCTTGTAAACATAAGGACAGTGGAAAACCACATCACATCACAGGCTTTTGTATATTTCATACATATCCTGTCCATTCACCTGAGTGCTTCATGTGTGGAAAAACAACAACTGAGAGCAACTTCCCTTTCCTGCGCTCAGGTACAGTATGGCACAAGATAAATAAATCAGATTCCGATGACGTGAGAATAGGATGTGGAAACCCCTTGGAGAGTTGAAGGGCTCTGCTGCGCTCTCTCGCACAGAAATACTCTCCATAGTCTCTTTAATGGGCCATGGAAAGCGTAGAGAAGGTCTCTTGCGCTAGGTGCACTCCTCAGTCAGCACATTCTATTCCAGGAGGCTTCTTCTCCCTCCTTACCACCAAGTTAATAGCTCCCCTGCTCTCCGGATGATGGGACTAAAGGGGCCACGCGACGCTTTAATAGGGGACTTGAAGACATAATAAAAGAAACTGTCTGCCCCAGTATCAATTATCAAATGGCCCGTGGTTATATTAGGTTGGACAGTTCAGGTAGCTGCATGTAAGGAAGGCTTGAGCTAAATGAACATGTCAGACTCAACAGTCAGTGAGAAGCGTAAGGTAGGCATGAAATCTACAGGACAGGACAACATAGGGCCAAGTCACAGGCCATAAGTAGTTGGATAAACACAAACCATGTAGAGCAAGGCTACTAATGAATATGAAGACAACAAATGATGTCTAATGGTTGAAGTTACATTATTATGACTCCTCTGTGTTGTTCCTACTTCTTGATGGACTGCAACATCCTGTTTTTCCTGCATAGTGATTTTTAATTAAAAGTAATTACCGGACTGATTTTTATCAGCTGATACAAAACAAATAAAGGTGATACAAATACTTCAACCTGTATTTACTAAGGGTAAGTTGACCAAGCACTTTTGTACAAAAAAACCCCAACATTTCTGTGATATTTTTTTCTTCATATCTGCCTAAACTTATTCATATCCAGCAGCTGCCCGACTACAACCACAGTGTTCTGCAGGGGAGGTTGGCATTTGTGAAGCTCCACTTTCCCTTTTTTTTTTACCCCACCACCCGCCTTCCTCACTGCTCTGGGGAATCAAACAAAATGCGTTTTTTATCGCAAGCGTTGCTTAATTGTTGTTATCCAAAGGTACACACAGCAGATGCTTTGGTCCATTCCACATGTGGGCTTTCAAACAGTGATCCAAGAAGTTACGTTTGATGTCACTCGAAACTCCGGTGATAAATCTAAGGTCATAATGAAATACAAACACCACAAAGCCAAGAGCCAATGACAACTCAGTCGTGTTGAGAGGCAGAACAAATACAGCTTTGAAGAATATAGAAGAATGAGCAACAAACATCAATTTCACGGCTCATCGATCCTCATTGAGAGACCTGCTTCGGTTCCTAAGCAGCAGATAAATCACATTGCAGTGCCTGACCACATCTGTACTGGAAAAGATGGAACATCTTAGACTGGATTTACACTGGCCGGAAAATAAACTGTGATTTTTAACTGTGCTGGATTGCAGATGTGACCTTTGCATTGCAAGCAAAACATGGAGAAATGTCTCCAGGATCTGAATTTTTCCATTTAGAGAGAAATGAAAAAATCTGGGTTACATGAGGTAAAAAATAGATTTTCAGCACCGTAAGAAGTACCAAGGAGCCATGGCGCTGGATTCTGATGACAGAGCACATGTACTGAAATGAAGCGTGTTTCATAGCTGGAAACAATTTATACCTGTGGATTATGGCAGGAGCTTTGTAAGTGATAAATACATCTCAAAATGACAAAAAAAATGGGGTGAAATTATAAACCTTGAAAGTTTGACTGCAGGGTTAAACAAAGCCAAACCACCTACAGTTGAAGCATGGAGCTTTTTTTGTCATCTAACATTTCTTATTTTATTTTATCTTAAAGATAAATAACTTAATGTCACAATTATTAACTTCATGCAACATTTGAATGTACATTATCTTTTACCTCCATCTCTCCGTTATCCCTTCCACTCCCTCCCTTTTAATGCTCATCACTCACTATAAGACTGTAAACAAATACAAATCTTGATCACAAAAGTAGGGTGAAATCAGTTTATGTATAATCAACTTTTATCTAAGAACTTGTGCAAGATATTTTTCTCCTTTTGAAACACCGGTGAGATGAATATTGTGAAGCAATATAACGATTTTGTAATGAAAGACAAGGAGTTACACAAGGACACAAAGTTATACACAGGACTGCTGTGTAAGAACAAGGTGGTTTATGAATGAAGCCCGTGGCCATGCATGACTTGACATAACAGCAGAATGCATTATCATCTGTATGAATCTGTCCAGTGAGCACTGAGAAGTTCAGTGCATTCCAAAACACCGGTGTCCCATCGATGCAAAGACAAACTGTGAGACGATTAGATTTAAAACTTACCTACCGGCTCATCTCTCTTCCAAATCTAACAGCAAAACGTGTGATCCTCCTCACAGATAGCAACACCGTGCTGTGCGTCTGCGGTGGATCCTCTGCGCCGTCAGGACAAGTTGCAGCTGCTCGTCAGGACCGCGGACAGCGCCCGGTCTCTCTCTCTCTCTCTCTCTCTCTCTCTCTCTGTCTCTCTCTCTCTCTCGCTCTCTCTCTCTGTTTGGGTTCTTTTGGATTTTTCTAAGATGAGAGCTTTGCCAAAAATGTCCAGCCATGTTATGATTCCATATTGAAGGGCATATCGATTTGTTTTTGCAAACTTCTTAATGCCTGGAGGGAAATCCTCTCAGCCAGCCTGTGCTGAAGTTTGAGCTCAACAGCGAGGCTTGACATGAGAAAGGCATGACTGGAAAACCCTTGCTCTACGGCTCTCTCTCTCTTTCCAGGGCTGCAGTGAAACCCATGGCCCGTAACCTCCTTGATTGGCTGATGAGATGTCTGGGGCTCCCTGAAGGGCACCATTCATATTATTTCAGTTTAAAGCTATGTGACAGATCTCTGCCCCTTCCATGCCCTTATAACCACCCCATCGCCCTGTCGTCCCCTCTCAGGCTCACCAGGGCCGTCTGCAACTGTGAAATATCTCAAGGTCCCATACTTCCCTTCGCCGGCTGAGAGAGGAGGAGAGGAGACACAGCTCAGCTCTTCTTCCCTGGAAATTATGTCCCTCTGAGGAATAAAGAGGATATCTATAAAGAGGGGTGAGGAGTGATTTTTGCGTATAAATAATGTTGTGAATGTCTATGAAGCACGTTGTTCCACACTCTCAGAGAGATGATGAATGGCACAGTATGAAGGCAAAAACCCATGAATGCATGCTGCACTAGCCAAGACGTCTATGTAAAAATACACCTAATTTATCAGATTAAATCACAAAGTAGGTCTGCAACAGAGAAGTTAAATTAAATTCTAGTGTCGGGTATGGACACTTCTCTGTCCACAGGTACTGACAAATCTAAATCAAAACTTGCAGCAAGTGAGTGCTTCATCCAGGGAAAGCTGGACACACCAACGTTAGCTATTTTGCCTCGCTCGTCCCTTCGGTATCCATCGGTATAAAGCATCACAGACCGGTCATTTTGGTAAACATGAGCATGCTGTTCGCAGTTTACTGACATCATGATTTCTGTCTGTCTCTCTGCTGAAGTTCAAATTTTTCAGTTACCTCTTGCTGCCATTTGGAGCCGCAAAAATGTGATGTCTGTCAGCACTAAACTCTCCGTGTCTTGCGATGATGTTACTCTGACCGCCAGTCATACTCGCTCCCTTGAGACCATGGGAGAGGCTCTAATCTGAAAAGGTGCATTTGTAAACATGAACAAATACATGTCAGCTTCTGTGGTTGAAATCAGAATCAGCAGACTGCAGCGCAGCCCAAACCACCATGTACCTTGGCTCCTACATGGGATCCCCCACAGTTTGGCCAGTAGCTACTACAGCTTCCTGCTCCATGCGTCCAGAAACCCAAACAGTAAGATCAACCTGGTGTTGGTGACACGAGTTGCTGCTAACACTCGTGTCACGTCACTAAGTCGACGAGAAGAACCACAGCGTCCATCACATGTCCATAACTCAAGGAGGCTAGGCAGCTAGCTTAGTCATGCCTTGTCAAACATGCAAGCAACTTAGAGGAAGAATTGCATTGCAAAATCATTACTAGCACTTCCCTTGCCCTCGCAGGGTTGTATAGTTAGCACTTCATTTCCTTGGCTGTAGTCTTACCATCGGGATTGTGAACAAGCAGGAGTGGTTCAAGCAGTGGAAAAAAGCTGCTCTCCACTTGGCTGGTGTTAATGGGTTCAGGCTAGTCAGAGAAAACAGACCGCTAATTCTCCACGGATACAGGCGTGTCAATAAAACTCCCTGCCATTTTATACCTCTCTTTGTAACAATGGATAACTGTTGAGATACACGGCCCAATGAGGAACTTAAAGAGGGCATTTTACTTTCAGCTGAGGCAGCATTTCTAACTTTCTTTATAAGTCAACAGAATTGGAATTGGCATCAAATAAACAAACACAGATGGCCTGTGTATGGATCCCTTTGTTTCTAGGCGAAGGGATATTGCCATGCAATTTTCCCCCAGTCTCTTTCCCACAGATGTACTAATGCTCCCTGTGTTCTAATTGCAATACTCTTCTAGGGATGGTGAGTATAACGTTGACCTTTTGCGTCAGAAAAACACACTGACAGATTGGCCATGTTTATGCCATTTCTTCCATTTATCATTTCACCACCAGATTAAAACATGCTGAGGTCATTATGCTCAGGCAGATGCAGTCATAATTTCATTATTCCTACTGATTTATGTTTAATTTGTTCTTGGATGATATGCGGTAACTTAGAGTTGTATTGTTTATTCACTTGTTCTTTCCACCATAGTATGTCATTTTGGACATGGCTATTGGACCGCAGAGAGGTCTGCAGAAAAAGACACACAAAAAAAACCTGAACCCCGTGTTCACAATAAGGCAGCAGTGAAGAGAAAGGCAGGTTTCCTGGGAAGCAGCTTTGAATGTGACTTGTATTGCAATGTTCTCTCTTTTCATTTCCTTTGCAATGCTTTGTTTTCTCCTCAACATACCATACACTTCCTGTTCTGCAGTCATGATCTGCACCTCCGAGGCGTCCGTAAAACAGCCAGACCTCAAATTGTTACAAGAGACATTGTGAATATTTCTATGACTCTGAATCAAGGCCACCTTACAAAATCAATGTACTTACGATATACAGTAGAATATGATCGGCCTTGGTTGCTTTTGTATGCTGTGTGGCTTGGTGAATTGTTCATTCTGAAACAAGTGTTTCTCATTATGTCGAGTATTGTGCTTGGCAATGAAACCATGAAAATCCTGCCAATGCAAAATCTGCTTTCCAGTGCCTGCTTTGAATACCATATATAGTTTCACCTGTTATCCTGCTCATTTCTCAAAGATAATCCACAAAGGCAGCATGTTTTCATGTCTTACTTAAGTTTTTAGAGGTGTCTTAGGTTCTGTCCCAAAGTTAAATGTATACGGCTAGAGGGCTCAATACTTTGCTCTCCACAAAGTTGCTTTACTGGCAGCCATCTTGAAAATAGCATGTTGGTTTGAAACAGAGACGTGGAATTTGTGACACACTGAAGAGAGGATTCCGGCTTTGACCCATCTCTGTAACTGGAATGTCTCTTTGAAGATATGTGGACATTTAAAGAACTCCCGAGACTGTCAACTGCAAGCTGCGGACTGAGAAATGATCCAAAACCTCAAAGGTGTCTGCTCACGCTCACCACCCAGAGGGACAATCACTGCCCGAATCAATTAGGCATGACCTTACAGACCCATCAGTCCATGAGAGGTGTTTTAGGAACAATTTAACGCACACACACACACACAGTCACACACACACAGACACACACCATGCAGTACCCTCCTCAAAGAGATATTTATTTTCAACCACTTGTTTTGAGATCTCCGCACTGTGTTTCTAATGTAGTCGCAGAAAATGCCCTTCAGGAAGAAAATATTTGTTGCAACTAACAGAAGCCACATTGTGCTGCTCTGTTCAGGCTTTGCCCTGAAGAGGTCACAGAGGACAAGGCCTTTCATGTGGCACAGCACTAATAACGTAACTCTGCTTGTGATGCGATTCTGATCATCTCAATCACTGACATCTCATTCTCTCATTTATGAGTTTGTTTTAGGTTTTGTGTTTATAGTCATTAACGTCTTTCCTGGCTAATTCAGATTGTGTTGATAAGGCAATGTGTTTCTCTCCGTTATTTGCTAGAAAGATCAAGCCAACGCCAAAGGCCAACCAAATTGTGTGTGTGCGTGTGTGTGTGCATGCGTGCATGCGTGCGTGCGTGCGTGTGCATGTGTGCATGAAACCACATCTGCCAATGTTATGATTGGCTTCAGCTCATTGATCTGTGTTTGTATTCAAGTATTCAAAGAGAATGGCTCCTTGTGCAGAACCAAAACCAGCAATAAATGAATCAATCATTTTTACTATGTTTGTGCATATTCAGCAATGGCATATCAGATTGGCCACAGTGGAATTAAAGAGGTATACCACTTATTGTACAATTACAACACTAATTTACAATTCATGTCATTCCTCCAGTGAAGGGCAGTCTAGTCTACAACTCTCTCTGAAAAGTAAAAGTCAGAACGCCATGTGTTTTCAACAAAGTGTCAGCAGCTACTCCACTGGCATTAATTGCTGCAGATGGCTGACTTTGGAGACTCAGAATGAGTTTTTACAACCAAAATAAGGCTATTGTAGGGCGAATGTGATCATAAGCCCAGAAACTGATCTGACCTAGGGCATCATAATAACTTATTTTGATGGTAGTATTTAAGAATTTAGTTTTGAAAATACATGGAAACTAACCATGCTCACATGTAGATAATCTCTATGAAACTCTACTCGCTGCATGTCATAGCATGCTGCTGGTCTCCAAGTTCTCAGTGAGAGGGCAAAACTATAAAGCATTCATCCTTTTGAATGCCCATCCACTGGAGAGTTCAGAGTCCTGGATAACTCATAGGAAGTTGGGCCATATTGCTGATGTTTCCTCCGTCCGCCCACAATCAAAGAAAATACCTGGGATAATCATTTCCGCTTTGCTTTATGTCCCTGCGTTAGCAACAAGCAGAGGAGCAAACTACACAGAACTGACTCAGTTTCCCTCCAACAGTCCTGCAGAGCCAACCGTTTCTCTTCCTTCTGCACTCCATGTTCGATATGCTTGTTACTGCTGTTTCAGAATGTTCCTAGGTGCAGGTCCACCATATAATCGCCACATTGACTGGATTTGGTAGGACACCGTAGACCTATAAACATCACTTGACTATGTGGAAATCTTGCAAAAAAGCCTAATATCTACGGTGAAAGTTGCTTCAGATTTCTCGTAATTTTATAGTAGATACTGATTTTTAAGTTTCGATGTCAACAGTTTCACTGGAGCTGTTGTAGGTGATGTCACTGTGTTGAAGATATGCTCCTTAATTTGCTGCTTGTGGGAACACATATAAAGGGTTGTGGAAACTTTCCCCAATAAGCCATCCAGGGAGGCTGCTGTGTAGTCACGCTTCCGTTTTTGTTGACATTTTTCCAGTTTCTGGCAAGTTCCACCACACTAACACCGCATTCTTCAAGTCAGAGGGGAAAAGCGTGGCGGCGATTCAGCGTGGCAAATTCCACAGGTTCGTTTTCTCTCCTGCACGACCTGTAGGCTGTGCTCTGAGGGGGCACTGGTCAGTACTGGGGTGATGGGTATGCTGCACCCCTTCGCTCAGCTGGCTAAGCTTGACCGTGGGCCATTAACCAGACATGGAGCTAGACACAGATGAGCTAGGTTCACATATTTAACATGGCCGTTCCAGCTGCACCGTTGCACAGCGCCTTTCTTGTGATGCACTTTTAAACGGGCAGTTTCAATTTTAATAGCTTGAATTCACCTTGAAAGTTTTAATTTGAGTGCTTACCCACAGCGAGGGTATGGAAGGGAAGACCTCCGATTTGAAATAAATCTTTCTCTGACCCCACACCTTTTCGGCTCCAGGTCTGCACACAGTTGAGCCCATACACTCCAAAACATCCAGTATTATGCATAAAGGCTGGTACGACTTACTACCATAAATGTATGGAACTATGTCATACAGTACTATTTCTGTGCAACTATGCAAATGCTGCTCTCAATGTCCTCAAGTATGTATTTTGAAACCTATGAAGTCAAGTAACTACATTTAAAATCAATTCACATTCATTCTTTTTTTATTTTACCTTTTACCTATGTCTTTTGATTATATTCAGACCTTCCCCTCATTTTAGCAGATGGACAGGTGTTATATAACACTTTTGATTCCCTGTGCAGACGTTCAGGTCTGATTGGCTGTGAGGGTCATGGGAGAGGAAGTGTTCTCAAAGCGAGAGGTGGGCTCAGTATTTACATTAGGATATCCGTCGACAGCAGCTCGGCAGCCTCCGGCCCCCCCCCCATGGGTCTGTTGAACGTGACACACACACCAGGTGGAGCAACCCGCGCTGACCTCCGGGACGGGACAGAACATATACAAAACTAACACTGACATTAATCTGTGTCACATTGATTCATGAATGAACAGACACACACACACACACACCTCAACCACCACACTTACAGTCCATCTCCTCTCTATGTTTCTCTTTCTCCATATTTCATACTGTTTGAACACCTTAAACTGTTATTACTTTGATCACAAGTGAAATATCCTTCACCAATAAATCTGAGTCAAAATTAAACACAACCCAATGGAAGCGACTCAAGTATGACTCAAGTCCAAGTCATGTGACTCGAGTCCCCACCTCTGGGTTGTGTTTAATTTTGACAGATTTATTGGTGCAGGACATTTGTCAATCAGATTTAATTGCTTAAGACTTGATGTGATGCATGAAGAGAAGACTTGGGACGTGTCTTGACTTGTACTTTGATGTCTTGAAAAGGTTTCTAAAGTCTTGACTTAGATTGAAAGTGATGAGATTTGTCCCACCAGACAACTGCAAATACTGTTTCCTGTTTTTGTATGGAATGATTGAAGTTATTGAAGTCGAAACTGATTATAGAAATCAAACTCATGATGCTCTTACCAAGTTTTTATCCAACTAAAACCATATTGCACTGAAAAGTCCTAGATATTTTTGTTTTCTTTAAGATATGAAGTTGATACTGGACTCTTGATTTGTTCTGACTTGACTTGGTCTTCTACATTTAGACGTGAGGTTTGTGCCTCAAGACTTGAGACTGACTTGGGACTCGAGCAAAGTTGACTTGATCACACCTCTGATTCAACCTGTCAAGACTGTAAATCCACAATCGGAGCTGACAGTAGACAAAAATGAGATGGCACTGGGTGAAACACGGTACTTTTTCCATGCAGAGTCAAATAGGAACACAGTAGAGCTGAGGAAATGAAAAAATAAGGCTTCCATCACCTTCAGATCATTGTGGTTAATTCCCATGGCAACGGGACGCCCATCATCCGCATAAAATTCATTAACAGAATAAAAATGAGACGGTGTGCTTGACTTGGCCACATCTGGTCAATTGAGCAGCGATTTACAATGAGGCAGGTTCGCTCCAAACGGCGTTGGGTATCATCTCTCCTGCGCGGCGGTGTTTATGTAGGCCGAGTTTAAATATTTGAGGAGCACATGTGGGGATGAATGGTGGCACAGGATTTCATCATAAAGCTGTGAAGGGCGAGCCGGCAGGGGGTCATTTTAACAGTAGTGTCAACAGCGTGGGGTCCTACCGCTGTCGACTCAGCAAACACTATATCGCAGACACACTGAAAGGCGGTGACGGCTGCTTTCTGGAAAGGCCCGGTGGTTTTCTCAGAACACTTTTGATGGAGCCAGCAGGCCTTGGATATCTTCCCTCATTGATTCAGAGTGGAGTGTCCGGTGTAACCACAAGGCAAAAAATAACAAACAGTGAGATATGACAGAGAGACGGAGAGAATAGGATTGACGTCACTGGCTACTGTGGCTGAAAATCTTATGCAATAACAAAGCTTACAGGTCAGTCGTGACCTAGCGGCTGTTATAAAGTCAAGGCAAGACAACTGCTGCTTCGCTCAGTGGGGTAGCTAATTGAATCTAATGTCATCATGTCATGTCATTCCTGTGTCTACAGTGTCATTACGTAATGACACTAAAGTCACGGAAGAGCAGGCAGACATCTTTTCCGTCCCTCTTGACAAGTGAGAGGGGGGAGGAAGATTTGGTTCTTCGTCAGTTCTGCAGATGTGATGGATAATATGAGATGATGCATTGCTGAAACATCACTCCTCTCTCCTGACGCTTCATTATTCCTCTGGTTTATATCACAGTTTCTCTTCCACCCACCACATCACCTACTACAGTATCCTCCCATCTTTCCACCACACATACCCCCCAAATCTACCACTCCTCCAGCTCACAGCCTCTCTCTCTCTTCCCTCTCTCCCTCTCTGATTTCAGGCGGCCACTGTGTGAGTGTGAGAGAAGCGCCGGTGGAAGTTTCCATGCTCCCACCCACTCAGTCGGCGGGACAAGAGCCACCTCAAGCGGACTCTGCTGTCAGCTACTGCTGCGTGGGTTTGTGTTTACCCAGCCTCCCTGTCTGTGGACATCCAACACGCCCTCAGCTCACACATCATCACCCCGCCGTCCACCTGCCTGCCTCGCCGCATTTCAAGAGTTTCGCTCCAACATGAGACACCTACTGACAAAACGATTACGAAGATCGGAAGAGCACACGTCTG